>JXWZ01004203.1:0-26375 GCA_000956215.1 Anopheles farauti No. 4
TCTTTCTCTCTCTCGTTCTGTCACACACCTATAACAACTAGTTAGTAGCAGAACAAGCAAAACTAACAGAACATCTATAATTTCAACTCAGTGGGGATGTTTTTCAGGCTGTTGTTTTTGCGCTTCGTCCGTTTCTCATTTGACACTCTTATTGATTGATACCGGAGGCGTTACGACGGCGTCTAAAGACGAGAGCAAATATTGACCGTAATCGCCACCAACGGCTGCGTCGCCTTGGGTGTATCTTTTCCGAACTGGAACCGCCGTTTAGGGTCTAATATTTGGATGAATTAAAAAGACAAAAAAAAATAATCAGAATTGTTACTGAAGAACGCCTCAATTAAGTGATTAGAATTTGAAGTCATTTTCAATAAACCCAACTTTAATGATGTCGCTACGATAGCATGACTTTACTAGCATTCTATATCGGAGAAAAACATTACGAGGCTCGCATGAATTTTTTAAATATACAAGAGGTAACTAATTTTAAATTCAGTAAATTTAATTTAATTCTTCGACCAACTTGATTGCCACCCCGCCAAACTTACTCACCCGTTGTTCCTCCTTTCGCCGGATCTCTCGTACAAGCGAGAAAAACGCTTCGTCGATGTAGTGTCTCAATGCGGCCGAAGTTTCATAGAACGGACAGCCGAACTGTTTTGCAAGGTTCTTACCCTCCTCCGTCGAGACCTTCCGTTGTGATTGCAGATCGAGCTTGTTCGCCACTAGTACAAGCGGAATGTCTTCTGTCAGGCGTACACGTGCAATCAGCTTCCGGTATTCGGACGCTTCCTGGAAGCTGTGGCGATCGGTGACAGAGTAGCAGATAATAAAACCCTCCCCACAACGCATGTACTGATCACGCATTGCAGTAAACTCCACCTGTCCGGCCGTGTCCAGTATGTCCAGCAGTGCCGCTTCTCCATCGATGACGGCTTGCTGCTGGTAGGAGTCTTCAATCGTCGGATCATGATAGTCCAGGAAGCTATGGCTCACGAACTGCAGGGTGACGGCTGGAAGGAATGAAAAAGCCAACAGGTAGACATTGGATTAGTGCTAGTTAGCTTAAGTAAACCAGAGCCCTCTTCTCTGGATATGCAAACTCATGCGAAGAAAGTATCGATGATGACGCATGACTACAAACAATGTCCCAAAACCACGACAAGTTAGCCGAACATACCAGAAAATTGAGTGAACCCAAAAGACTTAACACAAATAATCAAAAAGGCATAGCCAACATTGACATCATCACATTCACCGCGACGTCCTAATGATGAAAAATGTTGTTATGTCTCGTTCAACAGTTGGGACTAGTGTTGGCGACGGTGCCGTGGGTTATGTGGGAAAGGAACGGGTCAACGGGTGGATCGATAATACTATTCACGTCACTCGTTAATCTTTCTCCGCCGTAAACAAATGCCACAAATGCGTGCGTTGGCGGTGTTTGCGCCCTGCCACCCACTCTTGGGTGGGATGTTTCATTTCATTTTTTTTCTGTGCTTTCCCACACATTTACCTCGTCGCTGATAACAAGAACCAAACGGTCGGGAAACTTTATGTGTGAGCCGGGAACCTTCGGCCTGCTTACCTGACTTGCCAACGCCTCCGTCGCCTAGGATGACGATCTTGTACACTCGTAGCCCGCTGCGGGTCGTCAGGGGGTTGGTGGGTTGCTTTGAATTTTCACCACTACCATCCGTTTTGACCGGATTATATTCAATGGATTGGGCTCGATTTTTCTTCCGTGCCGTACAACCAGAAAAGTCGCCTGCCATTGTCTATCACTACGGGTTTCCAACCAAGGTGGCCAACTATGATCGAAGAAGGAATACACTCCGATGCAATGAAGGAGTTGAGTAGTTCGTTGACACGCTTTTAGAAGAGCACTGCAAGTGCCTTACGATTCGTCGTTAATCACACTGCGAAACCAAAGGCAAATATACCACAGTATCGATAGCAATCCTTACACCGTATCTTTTTCGTAGAACAATAAAAACTTGCGATTTCTGGACTATCGCTACCAGTGACGAATAAACAATCCACACATATCGGAGGATTCGCTTATCTTATTAGCACTGTGAGAAGGAAAACACTACGCCCCAACGTGACACAGGGACATTTTCGACATGTTTTCCGCTCGAGGAGTCCGTCGTTTCAGGACATTTTTCACATCCTTTGAAATATCAACACACCAAAGTGATACGAAAGCTGGTTAGACCATCTGACAAGCATGACAGAAAGTGTTTGTTTTTTTGAATGCTTTGTTTTCTCACTGGTAATGGAATAACGGAAACGAGACTAATTTATAGAACAATTGACCTTGCAGTTGTTTTAAAGTTAATTTACTTAAAACATTTCACATTTTATTGCAATCATCATGCGATATTAAATCAAATATTTGAAATGTTCGTACTGGGAAAAGCTGAGCTAATCCTCCCTTCGACAGTTGTTCGAAAATTCGAACGTTCACCATTTTCGAAAATGTTCCAATGCAATTTGGATCGCTTGTAATTTTTAAATTAGCCGTTAGATAGCCAAAGTTATTCAGATTAGTCAGTCATGAATCAATCACAATTCACGTCGAGTTACACAAACTATTTATAAATTTGCATAGAATTAAATAAAAATACATACTTTTTTTCTAGATTTAGAAAATTTTGTATTTTTCCTTCCTTTGCTTTTAATAATTCCAAATATTATAATCAACAAATTCATAGACCGCGTTTTAACGATGCCTAACAAATGAACAAATTCTTAACACATCATTCTTAGGTATCATTCTACGTACAATTAGGCATAAGAGTGATACAATTATCAGTGCCAATCACGGCATTAATAATTGAATAAAATATATGAAATATTACAACGTAATAACCTTCAACTAAATCAAATATTTACAATTTGCCATACAAACTGATATCGTATGAAATATGGTTCGTTATAGGCACTCATTCTTTCAAGCTGCCAATACTTCAAACAGGTCAGTAATACTTACATCCACAATCAGAATGTTCTGCTGTACGCTCCGGTATGTAAATTAATTGTTCAGCCCATCATTTCCATGTTTAATCCCATATTATTCATCCAATGTAATGTTTGTATAAACTGAGTCACGACAAACTCGATCACCCAAATAGAATTTGGAATGCAATGTTGGATAAAGAATCTTAAGAAAATAATGTAACCGTTTTTTTTTTGAAAACATAGGTTTATTTCCCTTTACTTGCCATTTATCTTGCGATCGTTACATAATCAATAAAGTTTTAAAAACATCTTCCGAAGTAGTTCTTTGTTTTCTTTCCTTTGCCCAACATTCGTTTCTACACCTCTCCTGTACCAGTGCACGTTCATTTCAACCAGAGCACAGCTTCATCTTCCCCATTGTTATAACCGTTCCTTCTTTCCATATGCCCGAAGCAGAAGTAATAATGGAGCTGCATAGTTGTAAGCTTTTGAAATGAAACGACAACAACAAAAAATGCTTCTGCACACGTTTTTCTCATTCACAAACAAACACACCCCACAAGCAGTTGCGTGCGAGTTTGTTGCTAGTGGTAGTGGTTTGTATCATCTCTTACTTGTTTACTGTCGCGATACAATCGTACCAGCAAATACAGCCAACCCGTTCATTTATCCAACAACTAAACATTTTGTTTCAATCGTCGACAATGTGCACCTATGTTTTTCTTCTCTGCTCTGTCCGTCTTGTGCTAACGTCCGCCATGATCCTAACGGGGGTTCATCACTTCTTTTTTTCCTTCCTACCACTCAAAGTCTCTTTTTGACGGCAACATACATGTAGCGGCGTATGTGGCTCAATACCACACCTTATTCTGTTTGTCCGTTTTAATTCGTTTACGAATGTTAAAGTTACACTAAAAATCAAAAAATTGTTTCCACTTTACACTTTTCTTCCGTTGTTCGCTCTTTTCCATTTTGATGACAGTTTTAATTCAGCAAACGAGAGTTTCGCCATCCGTCTGCTGGTTTTGTTACTTTGTTTGTTTAGTAATTAGTTAATTTTTATCTATGATATTTCTAAGAGATGCACGGGATGATTCCAACGGCATGAGAGTGGAAAAAAGGGTTACGGTTTTTATCTGTATATTATCACTGCGCGGTTCGTTCCAACGATGGCCGGGTACAATGAATAATGGATACACCATCCCTGTTGTGTGAGGTGTACATCGCGCTGACGGAAAAGTGACCGTATGAGATTTTAGCTTTGCGTGTAATTGATACCAGCTTTGATTAATTCTAGATGTATCTCTCCCTACTGCCGCCCCTCAGTGGCATCGTTCGTTTGATTAGTTTTTGTTTTTTTTATTTTTTCTATGCATATCATCGCATATTAGCACACGTTCTACGACATCGACCACCGACCTTTGAAATTAGTCCTTTGCTGTTTTTAGCTCGCTTTATTTAGCACTATACAGCGTAAAAATGGTAAGTTTAGTTTGCTCTTTCGTCTCACTTTCTTGGACTTTTCCTTAACTATTGATACACATAATTGTGAATTCCTCTAAAGCATACAATCATATAGTTTTTTGTGTTTTCCTTGCAGTATTTGTGTTTTCCTTGCATCTGCATATACCCCGTATGCGGTTGTTGGGAGAGGAAGATTCGTAGGGAGTTTATTAATGCGATTATTCTTCAATAAACACCAAATTATATACGAAGGAGAAAACGGCCACAAACGGGAACCTTTTCGGTGTATTCCTCCACACATTTTGTTTTCAGGAGCATTCACGACACCGCCACTTCGAGTCGTGACTTTTTCGACACCTTCTTTTTCGTCGCTTTGAACACCCGTGTACACATATTACATACTGTTTACTGTTCGTAAAAGCACACGTTTGATGGGAGCTGTATTCCCGTCTTCCGTTTTCGTATATACACACACATTGCATCGCTTGGTATACATTCCAGTGTACTACCAGTGCAGACATGCAACAATTGTGTAGCGTTATACACAAGCTGCAAACAAATGAAAACTGCATAATGCAATCACGGAAACGAGCAAATATTCGGCGAACATTAGTAAGATTGTACAGGTAAATAGTGCATTCGACAAAAAAAATGGTAAGAAATCTGCACCACAAAAAATTGCTTTACTAATGGGCAGATTACTGATGCTAAACGCCATATTCTGCCATATTCTGTCCTGCTTTATCAACCTTTTGTACAACAAACATACGTTTTATGCAAGCTAGAAAATATGAAAACCTAAACAGACAAAACTAGCTACTGCAAGCAGCGCTACCCAACTTGATTGCCGCTCAAAGAGGAAGGTTCTTCCGGCAAGTTTATAATAAATTCCAATAGCTTCAATAAAAAGGCATATGTGTGTTTAAAATACGTTATACCGGTTTGCTTTTTGTTTCTTAAAATCACTCCCTACATGCTTGGTATGTGTGTTGGTGGTTCGTTTGGGAAACACTGAACCATTGCTGTCAAAGAATAAAAAATGCTTTGAAAGGGTTTTCGCACGAGGAAAATTGGACCAAAAGCTCGGGCGCTCATTTGAATTCCAAAAAGGGGCATCACAACTAACTAGTCGTGTTCAAGTCTGCGCGAATGGTAAATGTCCCATGGTTTCATTCTCTGTTGCACCTTCCTTTCAATTCCTAATCAGCACCACCATGGCTCGTGCTTCCCTTTCACAATGTGTTAATTTACACAACACTACAGCATTATGTGTGTATGTGCGTTTGAGTATCTATGTCCTTTAGATTGTTTGCGAGTAAAGGTAATAATAGGTAGTTGTAGTAATACATTAGGATTAATAGTACAAATAGAAATCATGACAGGACACCACGTTCGCTTGTAATCGTTTCAATGTGTGTGTATATCGTAGAGATGTTTTGAATAATAACCATTCAAGATCGCTCATCACTACACCCATATGCGTTGTTAAAAACAAGACCGAATATTATCCTTCGTTCGCTGTACTGTGCCTTTTAAAATGGTACAAAGTTCAGCTTTTACTAAGAATTATCCGGGAAATTGTAAATCCGAAAAAAAATTGGTGGGAAGGAAGTATCTAAGGATCTGCAATTGCAAGAAAGGATCTTAGTTCAGGTGGAAGACGTCTCGTCTCACCTTGTCCAGAGAATATATGTTGTTTCCGTTTTTATTTCATCTTATGGGAAAATGTTGTATAAAAACCCAAACAACCGATTTCAGGAAAAAAAGTTTTACGTGTCTTGTAAAACAATAATATGACACAAAACGTCACCGTTTAGCGATCGATATTGCAAATATGATCTACAAGTTGTCCAACCCCTTCTGGGATATATCTACTTTAATATATACGCCTAAAATACCCGATTTGTTGTTAGTGTTTGTAGCTAGCGCGATAGCCGTAGTTTCCTACGCATAAATGTAGGTGTCGTGTTGTGATGCTTGTATCCTGCCCACAACCCCCCGTGTGAGGGTTATTATAATAACTCTATCCAAAGGTTACACACACACATACATGTTGTGATCGATCGATTACACCTTGTCTAGGAGAGGCATCACAAAACTGTAAGAATTTCATTTATGTAAATAAATGAGTTGGACATACACCATAAGATACCACACGAATTGTTTTCAAAAATACAAAGGATTTATCCTACATACATGCTGCAACAAACAAACACCGCCAACCGGTACAGACATGTAGCAGCAGCAGCAGAAGCAGCAGTCAAAAATGCGGCACAATTCCTCCGTTTTGTTCATTCATTCGCACGCTTTGTAGCTATAAACAGATAACCTGCCCAATGTCGTTGAAATACAAGGATCATCGCCTATAAAACGAAATGGTTATAAACGAAAACAGCCTTTGTTAATATGCCATCCAAAAGCTAAATAGTTTGGTTCAAATTATTTTAACTTACCTGATTACTATTTCCTTGTCGGCGGCAAAAAAGGTTTAAGTATAATCCAGAACTAGGAGGGATATACTAATTGTCTACGCCATTTTACCCGTATTGCAACATCCAACGGTACGATGTAATTTCGAAAGATCACGCTTGATTAACCGTACTTTTAATGTGCATGAAAATGATGCCAGTTTAAGGGATACCAAACAGGAGGTACTACACATTTTCAACCTTCTTTCTTCTTAGAGATGTTTCTTTGTAACACTAGCAAACAGTTCGAGCAGACGCGAGTTGGCTGTAGCAAAAGCATCGACCTTCTCACGCGAACCCAAAAAGTTGTCACTGTCTGCTATGTTGCAATATCCACAATTCGTTCGAGACTGCGTTTGTCGCCATCGCCATCGCCATCACAACTACCACCACCACCATGAAGAAAAATCGGATTGATCGGTCTGTGTCTGTGTTTTGTAGCTGTTTTTTTTTTGTTCCATTTATCATTGGTTAGAATTTATTCTTCTGCATTCTTTTTTTAAAATTCTGACTTCGCTTCCTGTCTCCCTGGCGCTAATCTGTGTTACCCTATTTCTATCCTAAATCCTCTCCGTTCATCATCAGTGTTGTGTGTCGTGTGTGTAATTTCTTCCATTCGCCTACTACAGGTTTGCATTTCCTTTTTTTATAATATGTTGATTGCTGTCGATGGCGCGCTCGAGCGCTCATGATTTTTTTTTCATTTCATGCCCAGTTGTCTGTATGGTTATTTCGTGTGTTTCGATTCCGAGCGTTTTACCCTCAGGACACGGCGCGATTTTCGGCCTCGTATGGTTCTCGCCAGATAATCTCATTCTCGTATATGGATGGTTGGTTGCGCTGCCTGTGTATGGGTTATTTTGCGTGTCACCAGCTCGGAGGAAGTTGTAGTTTTTGCATAGTAAATCTGCTAGCGTACGAACGGACGATGCTTACATACCGCGCTGCTGCTGCGTCCAGCTATATAATGATAGTGCTATTATCGGCTGACACAATTTACAATCTGCAATAGTGTTCTCGTATGTGTGTGAGTTTTTTTTTTCATCCTGTTCATCCTTTTTTATGCATGTTCCTACTCCGGAAAAGATAAGCGTTTGCATCTGCCACTCCAATGCTCGTTTCGGAAACATTTTTTTCCAACAAAATTTTTCTTACTTTTTTGTGTTGCCGTTTGATGTTTTCTTGCAGCATATCTTTTTTCTGCCATTACACAACATTTACTTAACCGCTTACCAAATAGTTAATAATAAAAAAAACCACATCTAATAGATGCCATTCCTATGTGTATGTGTATGCATGTATGGGGAGGAGGGTATGTAGTAGTTGCGTGTTACGTAGATAATCATAAAAAAAGACGAATCGGACCAAAAAAGTGAGAAACATGAACATTTGCAAAACTCGCAAGTTTTCCCTTCCTTGCGGTTTCCCACACCGCAACGCAGTGTTATTGTTTTCTTACGATAAAATCCTAACGGGGAGGTCGCGGCATCAGCTTATAGGGGACAGAGCTTCATCATCAAAGCCATGCTATAAAGTCTCTTCTACGTGATTTAGAAAAGAAACACGTTCTCCTTTTCGATTTGAATCAAACTGCCCTGTTACAAGCTGATGTTAGTGTGGTGATTCGTGCTACTTGGATAACGCATCCTTCCGTTACACGTCCAGCCGGCAAAGCTTGTCTGCTTGCGCGCGATCACCAATAATCCGGTATTGATTGATTTCCTCGAATAAAAAGGATCTCGCTTTGCGTTGGTTTTGGTCTTCTATACGTGAAAGGGATGGAGTCGAAAGAACTTTTCGTTTGTTTCTTTTTTTTTCGTTCTTATGAACAAAACGGATTTTCATCGCTACGATCTGAGGCGCTGCTGATGCTGCTTCCGGCTGTTGCTGTTGTTTGTTGCTTGTAATGTGTGGCATTTATCTACGAATTTCGTCGTCGCTTTCGTCGTCCCAACAATTAATGTTTAAATAGCGCTTGGCCATCTCTATCTATTCCGCCATACTCAATAATAATCCACGCACAGCACACCCACACACACTCACATGTTCTACCCATTCGCGCCTCCCGTTGTTCATGTCCTTCGATCGCTTCCTGCCACTTCTCTTCTTCCCTCTCGCTCTCTCTCTATCTCTCTCTTTCTCTCTTTCTTTCTCAATATCTTTCCCTTCTAATTCTCCTCTTTTCTGCTTATGATTCTCATCAAGCTTTTGTGTGTTTTTGTGTGCCATGCGCGCAACACACCGCAATAAGAGCACAATGCTGTGTTATGCCGCGCTACACATCGCAATAGGAGCACAATGCTGGCTTTGCTCTTTTAGAGCAGAACACATTTACTCTTCTTCTTCTTTTTGACCTGTAACGCTGCTCTCGTAGCGGTCTCGAATACTTCGCGCACACCCTCCTTCGACTTGGCCGAACACTCCAAATACGCGAAGGCGTTTATTTTCTCGGCCATCGCACGTCCCTCCTGTGGTTTGACAGGTTCCTGCTTCATTTTGGACAATTCCTGCACAGAAGAAGGTGAGTTTGTTAGTACATTTGGCGATCATTTGACGTCGCAAATAAATACGAACCTTTATTGTGTGAGGGTCATTTCTGAGATCTTTCTTGTTGCCGACTAAGATGATGGGTACGTTAGGACAGAAATGCTTGACCTGTAGGAAAGGGCACACAAACAATTAGTGAATCAACGTGCTCAATATTACATTATTTAGCAGCTGGATTGTAGGACAAGAGCATTTACGATACCAATAACGCGTCTTAGGGTGTGAGATCAATCGAGTTGTTATAAGAGTTAAAGTAGTAAATAAAGAGTTGTTAAAGCAAGGACAAAATTTATTCCAAAGCGATCAAACACTCTGGCTGCGTCACTATAACTATTGTTAAGCTCAATAATCCAATCGCGGATCTGCGCTAGGGAACATTACCATACAGGTCCACCCGTTTATTATCAACAATATATTCCTTCAGTTCCATTCAATTTTGTCACTTGGAAAGATACGCGTGGAATGTAAAGAATGCGTTTTTAAAATGAACACTGATCACCTCATGTGTCGGTTATTTGAATAATACAAAAAGACGTAAAAACAGTAAGATCAAATATAACTCGTAATACTTTTGGACTCGTATGATCTGGTTGTTATATATAACCAGATTCACCAAGACCATTTAGTTATACACATTCTAATATGTTACATGGTTCTATAACGAAACAATAAAGATAAAAGCACATAAAAATTTAAATTCCCTGACAATCCAATGTAATGCTCACGTAAGCGTGCATGTGTTCACGCTGTTAATTAAAGCTTTTTTTAATGTTAGCATTATACGATGATTCATTCTCTAATGGCCGCCGCCTCGAGTCATGTTTAGCGTTACGGCCGATTGAGATTGCTTATGAATCACACGCGTACAGAGGAACCGAGGTTTGGCGATAACAAACCTCCCCCCCTCTCCATTTCCTCCGAAACGCATAGCATAGCAACTTGCAAACCAAATTAAAGATGACGAACAGCGCAGCTATCATCACTATACAACGTTCATCATACGTTGCATAATACTTCCCATGTTTAACTGTACGTCTTATCGTTTTGGAATGTTGGATCGGATTTTGCTTCATATTCGTTAGCTTGGATGATCCTTACCTCAGGAGTCCATTTCTCAGGAATGTTCTCCAGCGAGTCGGGTGAGTCGACGGAGAAACACATGAGAATAACGTCGGTATCTGGATAGCTCAGCGGCCTCAGTCTGTCGTAGTCTTCCTGCCCAGCCGTATCCCATAGCGCTAGCTCAACCTAAAACGAGATAAGGATATAATACATAAGCAATCAACCTGAACAGATTCACTTAATATAAAAATTATATAAATCGTGGTTTAAAAATAACACACACAAAGAAATGTTGAGGGAAATTACCCAAAGATAGCAAACAAATGAACTATTCTCTTTGGGAAAATACTTCTCTCTATGATATGTTTTCATGAATAATAAAAGCTTGGATCTTTGAATCATATTTAACAGTTTTTCGTATGAACATGTTAAAAAGGATGCACTAACGGTACACGCGTTACATATGAGAGAGCAATACATCACTGTGTTGCCATAGCAACAACAGTTGCCGACAGAAATAAAAACTTATGCACAACTCGTGGAATTCTATTTTAGGGCAATAAAAAAAGTATAGAAAGTAATGGTATCTTTGGCATGACTTTCTAACATAGGCAAATTATTCCCGAGTCTTTCACTGTACTTAGTTACGAAATAAGTACTTGACGAAAAGATCTACTCGCCCACCGTCTTCAGGGCTTCATACACTTAAAGACGTAGTCAAACATTCGTGTTTTTTGCAATACTTTGCGTCATTGGTACGTATCAGATACGTGGAAGGTTTGTATATTCATTCCAAAATCAACGCAAACCCCTTCTTACCTCTGACGGCAACACCCTACACCAAAAGCAAAGTTCATTCATTAGCAGTTACTAAAACAACATATAGGTATCTTCCTCACTAGAAGTGGGATTTTTTCCTCCCTACACGCAACATTAACTTTAGATAACACACACACACACTGCCACGAACATTCACAACACATTCAAATTCCAGCGCCCTTCCTTCTGCAAAAGGTGGGGGGGGGGGGGGGGGTATAGCCCCACCTGCCTGCCGATCACGATCGAACCGCAGGGTCGCGTTCCAAAGCGGTGAAATGCATCCAAACGCTCCGGACGAAAAAACAGAGAGAGACATCCGATATCGGCCGGACACCCGATGTAATTATAGCAGAGAAAGTCGAAAGATGTCACATTTGACACCGTTGCCGCGTATCGTATGAGGTGCGTGTTGGGTTGGGTTGGGTTGGGGGGTTGTGCAGTGCTGTGTGACTAGGAATTTCGAACGTGAGTTCGGTACTCGGTAAAAAGAGCAGTATAGCAACAACAGCCGGGGGAACACCCAGGACATTCAATCCTTCCTGCATCACCGCAACGGATTGGGGCATTCCGTTCCTTCCGATAACCTCCTAAGTAAATTGTCACAATCGAATGATTCCATCGTTTCCCCTATTTTGATCATCATTTGTGAGGGAAATTAGTGTTATCTCCACGGCCATTAGAGTGTCACCCAGTCCCTGCCCATCTTTCTCGTCCTACGTGTGTTTGTGTCATCTCTTGCACACACACACACGTACTTTCTATCTCTCTCTCTCTCTCTCCCTTGAGACTAGTAGCACTTCTCCAACATCACATACGGTGTTGGTTAGAAGTTGTAAGAGCGTTTTTCGAGTTTCACGAACCTCCTGCAATAGGCGAGAGTTAGGTGGACCGTTCCGGCATTATTCGCAGCACCAAAGCGCCGTTGGAAAAAAAACTACACACCCGCAGACGCGAAGTGTTTGTTAGGTTGGCCAATATATACTAGGCCGAGGTCAGAGACAGAGAGCCACCCCATACCACCCGGGCGGATCTTGCGCGCAAAGCAACAACATCAAACAATCACACGGGGTGATGGTTTTGGTGCGTGGAACAACGTTTGCGGGTGTGCCACCGGAGAGGTACCCTTGGGTGGTGGTGATGGTGGGAAAAGTAGTGGTTATCGGTGAGTTTTCTCTTATCAGCAAATCGCGTGCGCACCCGCAGCAAATATCGACGTCGTCGTCGGTGTGTATCGTCGCCGTTGCTGCAGTGATATAAATTCTTCACACCTCACCCAAGTTTAGCGACAGAGGCCGGAGCAGTGCGGTGGTGGTGAGCGCGCGTTGGAGAATCACAGGCCAAAGGGAACTCTTCTGCCTTCTTGCGTGTTATCTGCGAACAACCGTGGACGAGGTATAGCAGCAGAAGTAGGAGAGGACTCCACCTGGGCTAGTATTGGTGAGATTTCTAGCGGGGTTATTATTATTTTTTTTGTGAACCGCTGTGTTTGCAACCGCTGCTTGGAACGTTGCGTTATTTTTTTATTTATTGTGTTGTGTTGTTTGCTTCATTCCCGAGTCAGATTCCTTATCTTTTGCTCGTTGAAGGCAGAAGCGTAGATGAGTGCGCCGACTTCTAGAACCGGCGAGAAACCCCAAGTGCAGCTGCCACCGCTGCTTGCCTGCTTGTGTGATATACTCCATTTTCCATTGCACTGTCATCCTCTGCTGCGGAGATGGTTCGAAAACCAGAGAGTAGTAGGGTGGCGGCAGCAGTTTGTTCCTTGAAATTGCATGACCTGTGTGTTGCACAGCGACGGTTTGATGAAGAGTTTGTCACCGAGGCTTTCCCTGAGGAAGAACGCAGGGTTCGGTGGTTGTGATAGCTATTGTGTGTTATAGCGGTCAACACTACCCTGCTGCTGCTGCTGCTCTACTGCAGTCACATGACCGAGAAGGAAACCCGGAAAGATAAAACTTCTTCCAAACCAATGACTAATTGTGAAATTGTTTCCGGCTCATAATGCTGCTGTTGCTGTCATTGCCGCTATGTTACTTCTTCTTCAATGCTTACAAAACTAAGATACGCTATTGGAACACCACAAGGAGTCATGACAGAACAGGGGAAACAATGGTTAAAATAAGAGGAGCCTACAGGCTTCATTCCATTGGAATTAACCAACGTTTGTGTACAATGCATTTTATTTTGCGGTGGAAGTCAAACGAACTTGAAAGCATTGTATTCTAAAATAATAATTAGGACAACATAAACAAAGTCTGCTTGGTAGATGAGATACTGTTTGCTTTTAATGAAACAACAGAAAAAGTTGCAATCTGAAGTTTAGGGAGTTTTAAGGGCCACAGGAACACACAACGATAATTTGTATTTGATCACTATAACAAACGATAATTAAATATACACGACTAAACGGAGGTAATAAACTCATAAGAACAATTAGAATGGCGCTAAGCAACGAATGCATTAGCAATATTAGGCCAGACTTTACTACTTCTTCTTAGAAGACGACGAATTAACAGCCGCAAAACACTGCATACACAAAGAAATCTATTTTATGCAAGTGCATTGTATGTAACCAGCGTATGTTATTACGAACAGTTTTGGTGTTGGTGTTTTGATGATATTATCTTTAATTTTACAAATTTCATCTTCAAAACATTGACGTGATTCAATTTTACCGTAACAGGCAACGGGATAAATTAAAAACATATGCCTTCGACATCGAAAAAGTATCGCTCCATTACAACTAATTTCATTAGATAATAAATGGATCTTTTTTATGCTTTATTACTATTCCTCTTCTTTTGCGTAAAGGTCTACCAAACATTTGTATAATGATGCTCTTAATATTTTATTTATTTTTGTCACTACTTTAGTGTTGTAATTTTTGTCACTACTTTAATACCCTGAATTCACAACAGATTTTCTTATATAACTTTTTGTACGCATTGCGACCATAGCAACCGAGTAGGCTCTGAATAAGGCCAAATAACAGGAAATATTTTAACACTTTATGTTTTAGCCAGTGATCATGATCATTGCTAAAAGGGATGCAATTGCAAGCATCAAACTTGAAAAATAAATAAAAATAAAAATATTGTGCGATCATGGTTTGAGCACAAACTAAAAACTAAAATATTAAAAGATTAATTAATCGAATCGAATCGAGCCGCAGTAAAAGCATACTCAAGGAAAGCTCGATATTAAAATTGTTGCTAGAGAAAATGCTTTAAACCCTACAAAAGTTGAAATAAACCCTACAACCAGACAATAAAACCCTACCAAAATTGTGGTTACAAGAATCACACGAACCTTTATAAAATGGGGGCGATTTAAAGCAACCAACTATTTAACAGTTAACATACATCGCTTTTGCACATTATAATTGCAAACTAACTATATTTATAAATCATCTGCAGTATGTTAAGCGCATCAGAATGTTTTACCATCCCAATGCGATTTTGTTAATTTCAACAAATGCAGCTAACCTTGGGGAAACTATTATTAATCGATTGCGTCCATGCGGAAACTGCCTATTAATAATCGTAGCTCAGACAACAACACCACATGTTGCTATATTGGGTGGCATTTGTAAACCATGGTTTCCCTAGAAGAAAAGTTGATGATAAAACATTTCTCGTTGACAAAATAAAGGTAAATTTAAATATTTCTTTTGCATGATTTGCAACGAACGGAAGAAGGGGAAAGGGTGAATTTCATCGCAATTTCATCGCAAGCAAAACCTCCGTTGACGGAGGAGAGGGGGGTTAGTTTTCATCATCCACAATCGTACGCTGACATCATCGGCGTCAGCACCAGCATCAAAGGTAACAATAAAAAGCCAAAGCATCGATCGTTACGATGTGCCCCTATGTCCCACCTTCAATATCGGCCTCATCACAACACAGCTTCAATTGCTGATGACGCACAGCACGCACGAAGACGTACGTACAGATACATCGCCACAATTGTACCTGTTTATATCGCCTCAAAAATAGTCATATGATTAGGCGCTCATCAAAACCCTTACGAACGACAAGCGAGCGGGAGGCGAACCCTTATCATTATCCTAAACAATGAAGGCAACAAAAAATCCTGCCCAAACATGTTTCACTCACGAACGTTTGATGTTCTGTTTTATAATAATAAACACCAATCGATTGATTGAATTTTCCAAAAATAAATCTACCAAAATGATCTTTCCAGAAAGGTTTGCGTACATTGACATTGGGCGTTTCACACGGGAGCATCCTTTTGTCGGAAAAATTTAAATGATTAAACGAGCACGGGATACTCATGTCATGAGCAAACACAACCACCCATACACAAACCGAAAGTTCGCTAGAGGACGAGCAAGCATGTTTCAACATTTCCCGTCTGAATCGATAACAGGACAATGAACTTGCCATGGACGAGTGCGGCGTTGGTGGCAATTCGTATTTGAGTGAGCAGCTCGTTTAGACTTGATGTGAGAAAAGTTGAGCGTATAGCACTCGAATCCCCTCTTTAATCGATAACACCGATATAATCCTTTGCCCGATATGCCTATACGGTATACTAAAATAAACTTCTCATTTACTAACAATCTTCTCCATAATGAGCGTCTGGATCAATTTCCGGGTTTGCAGTTTGTCAGCAAGACAGTAAGAAGGGAGATGGGCGAACTGGAAGATGGATTTTTTCGTGAAAAATAATTATCAGCCTATCCATAGGCACGCGAACAACAACGCTTTTCCTCCCATCCGCATGGAGAACAAAAAAAAACGGGAGGCATAACAAAACGAAACAAATCCAATCGAGACGTGATCAACATTTCTGCGAGGCTTTCCAAACGGTACCGCCGCCGCCGCCACTGACGACGAAGAGTGACCTAATGGGACAGGAATTCCAATCATTCGCAACCTGAGAGCATTCTCACTCAACTCCCCACCGACTGTCCCAACCCGATCCAACATATACCGGTTTTCCAATCATCGTTAGCCCTTTTTATCTGCTTGCCTCTACCAATGCGATGATATATGCCGGTCCTCCACCTTTGCTTCTCTCTCTTTCTACCTCTCTATTAGTGGTACATTTCGATTTTGACTCATTGCACTGCACATCGATTGCGATGGGATGGTATATTTTCTTATAGGAGATGGAAAAAAAGAATGCCAAATGTTGAATTTTAAAATACATTTCAAAATAGTCTTCAATTTGAAGGAAGCAGTACTACTGGAAGTACGACAGCTTCGTCTTCTAAGATCTCTTTCATACTACTAGTCCCGATTTCCGACGAACACCGGCAACCGAAGGCAGAGGAGCCACATAGCGCGACCGGTTATTATGTTCGAATTTGCATCAGAGACCAACAAAACTTGAACTGAAAAAACCGCTGGAAACGGGATTTAGTGCACGTAGTATGTGCACGGTGTTCTTCTTCGCAGATTTTCTCTCTTTCTCTTTTTCTCTCTGTCTCTCTTTGTTGGACCTGAAAACTTGACTTGTTGGTGGATTTGAAAATCATTCGCTTTGATTGACGTTTGACATACACGAACACCGGTAAGCCATCGCGTCGGGGAGAGGATCTAGAAGAGGTTAGAAAGACACGCCAGCAACAAGCAAAGCAAGGCAAGGCAAGCAATCGCGTGTTGTATATTTGCGAAGGCGAATCTACTTTCGAACGAAAGAAATAAAGCAAAAAAAAACAACAACAACCTTGCTTTGCTGACTGATCGCGCAGGAACGTGCAGGATGAAAATGGAGATGTTTTTCTGCTTTGTAAAGTACACATCACATCACTAGAAGTCTCCTCTCGTTCTCGCACGTTCTCAATCGAACACTCCCAGCCGGAATGTGCATACACAATCCGGTAGAGGATGAAAATTTCCCATTTCAATCATATAAATATTGTACCGACGAAGCGCGCAGTTACTAATGCGCGCGCGCAAGCTGATTTTTTCGTTGGTCAGTCAGTTTCCAACCTAAGACGAGCGATTGGGTGTATATTTTTACGAATACTCTCTCCAGAACGTTCAGCAAACAAGCATTGCCACACTTACACACACCCTAGATCTCGGGATATGATCGATGAGTGGTCGGCTGCGTCTGTGGCCGAAATCTGGAAGAATTTGGCAGATACTTTATAGAGCGCCGTTGGTGCTTTTCAAAACCAGAACAAAAAAACACCTCATAAAATCGTGTTAAATTTAAATGTCTGTGACGTTCAAAAGACTACGGACAAAGTCGCAAAAGTTTCTCCAACCTTCGTTCAAATTAATTATTTATAACGTAATTTGTCGACGTTTGAAGTTTACAAAAAAACAATCTCCCTAAACTTCTAATACAAACTCTTCTTCTGGACAAAAACGAAGACGCACTTTATAGATTGAAATGGATAGGATAAAATTCAATAATTTAACGAAAACATGTCCTTAAGTAGACCGATCACAACGACGGGCGAAAAATTCATCGTTTTGCCAAGGTAGAAGCCATAGCATACATGTGCAACTTTTCTTGAGTTCTTCCTTTTATAATGAAGCTTAGTGAACAACCAGTATTGGAGTTCGCATTATTGTTTGGTTTCAGTTTTAATTATGTTTTCAAAAACATGCACGTTGGCTTCAATGCGTTTATTCAACTTTTACTTGAATAACCGTCAATGTAACTTGCTTGCGATAATATGGAGCTAATTTGTTAGGATTTCTTAAAACAAAAACAATAAAAACAGAACAAAAACATGTTTTTGTTGTCGAAAGATAGCCTGACCTGATCTTACAAAATCAATACCCATGTGTGGCAACCAAATGAGTTTATATTGGAGTTTACATGCAACATGCAACAATAACTCTATCATAATCACTCAATTTATTGTAAATTATACATTCGTTACAAATGAGAGAAGACAAAAAAACACATTTCATCTCAATCATTCATCAACCTAGATTAGTTTTAAGCCTCTTTCATTAGCATCTCTTTCGATGCTTTCCGTGGCTGAATCGAGATATATTTCTGTTTATCCTGCATGCAGCACACGATATGGCCCGTTGCGTCAATTCGTCCATCCCGAGCAGCGAGTTGGTCACTTGCCAAACCATTACGCACGCATTCCATTGGGCCAACGATTCACCTCCCCCACCCGGCGTAGACATTCCAATATATAGATCAAAATTCTTCGCCCAGTACACCATAAACAGAATCGATAGGGGCACATGAAACGAAAAGCATGTTTTTCGCCGCCAGCGCGATGCCAATATTCGCTCCCTTGTCGATTCTTTTTGAGGGTTTCATTAATGTGTGTGCTCCCTGTTTCGTGGATGGGAACTGGAGACAAATTTCTATGAGCTCCTTGGCACCTTTCAGTGTGATTCATTCGTTTTAACGCGAATGAATGACTAATGAATAATTAACTTTGCCTATGAACGGATCAATGGCACAATAAAGCACAATAAAACCATAGTTTTATAAGGGGAAAAAGCGATTAAATGAATAGAAACCAAATTTTAGTGGACAAAATATAAAGAAATAAAATGAAATAGAAAAAAAGAAACGCATAGCCGCAGTGAGTAGAAATGAATAGTAAAATCCCGACTCTATCCATCAGAACGACCGAAAACACACTGGTAGGGAAAAACCGCCATCAATTTGCGCGGCCCACAATACACCAAATCCTCCCCAAAAAGACATTCGGTTATGAATTTATAAGCGATAACGAATGTTCTCCATCATATTTTTTTTTGGATACGAGCACGCGCGCCCGCCACCGGAAGGAAGAGGATTGGCATGAATTTTTCATAACGTTTTCGTCTATAGCCGGGTTTTATGATCTGTCCAAACCCCTCCCCTTCAACATGGTGCGGTTCTCCTGACACAGACAGCACACAGACCAAGACGCTTATGCTCCACAAAATCAAGCTGATCTCTGAAAAGTGAATAGAAATGAAACTGTAGTACTGTTTTATTACACATTCTGCAACAGAAAGGAAAAGAACGAACCCCAAACTACTGGCGTTGAGCATGCTGGGGCGCGGGCTAAATAAAGCATCCCACTTGATATTGAATTATCTTGGATTATGCCCCCACCAGGTATATTTGTGGGTGTGTGTGTGTGTCTGTCTGTGCGACAGAACAACACCGCTTTTGACTCGTAAGAAGCAGACTTTAGTCTGGCAAGAGTTTGCATTCTCCTGCTGCTCTACAGTAAATCCGACAGCCAAAAGGGTCTTCTCCTGCGTCCTTACTTTGGCGAGTTCTATTTCACCGTTGCCGCACACTTACAAAGAGAAACATCAATTCGCGATCATCACGGATGTGGAAAAGAAGCAGTTTCCTCCCTTCCCCACCTCCCCCTCAAATTCGATCGTAAACGAACAGGAAGAGATCGTTACTAGCATTCTTGAAAAGCGAAAAGAGCTAACGAGGCACCTAAAGTGGAACGGAGCCAGCAAAACCTCGCGTTCTATTCGCGCCATAGCATCATAAAAATCGCCATAAAACTCTCACTCTCGTATGGGAGCGGTTGTAGCAGAGCCAAGAAGATGAATGTTTGCACTACGGCGAACCAAAAGAAAAACGAAACACTTGCAATGCTCGCGAGAAACAATCCTTATAACCCGCATTTAGTAATGAGCCATCGCGTTTCATTCTTTTTTTTCTCGTATTTTCATTTTTTACAACGACATACGCACACACACACACAAATACACTATATCCAGCGCGCGGGGTCAAGTTAGGCACTGGCGAGCGAAGGCGAAAAGCGAAGGCAAGCAAAAATCCACGGATCACCCGCCCCTACCTACTACGAACACACCCTTGGGGGAGATGTGGATAAAACTACAACCAGCGTTACGGGAACAGGAGAACCAACATTCATTCTTGCCCCCGGGGTTGGTGGTTCTTTCTGTGTGCTTCGCGTGTCCATCGTCGTGAGTTTGTTTATACGAAAAATGCACCCTTCTTCTTTGCAACACTCGAGCGTACGCTTGTCTTCTCCTTCCCGCCTCACTACACTACACCATCCAAGTATGCGGTTGAAGCTTTTCTTCTTCGTCGTTCCAATCGTCGCCTTATTTGTAGCGCGTACCTCTCTTTTAGAAGGAGTGTGTCCAGTAGTCAAATGGGTTGTGGCTGGCTGTGTGTATGACATGTGGTTTTCTTCTTTTGGGGCTTTTTTAATTTGAACAATTCTCTTGAGCGGTGGGGTAAATGCACCATGTGCTGAATTTCTTGGCGAAGCATGAACTGTGGATAATTATGCTGCTAACAAGTACCAATTAGAATAACTATCATACAGTATTGATGCGTAAGTTATTGTCAGAAGCTTTGTAACGAATGCTTTGGAAAAAATAAATAAATAATTGTACACAACATTTCTATTTACGATTTGCTTTTAAAACGTTGGATGACGTTTGCTTTTCCAAATGAATAAATTTCCTGTCTCCCGAGATAAATTCCATACACAGCAAATCTCCTTATTTTTGGAGGTTAACGATATGTCCTTAATTGGTAAATATAATTTTAATAGCTAGAGCGCAACAATGGATTTTGTATACGATTTATGGAAGTTTTTATAATGGAATAGAACACAATGCTAAAAGGAAAATTTGTAAGCGATTACTTAAAATCCATGTTGGTGGAACAATTGATAAATGCCAGGTAAACACAGAACTATGCTCGATTGAGCTCAAAATCATTCTTGTACATTAGATTTAGTAATATAGTATGACAATAACCTGTATCACATATCTTTACGATGAAGTTGTTGTTCCAAGATTTACAAGCGTCACAAATATTTGAGTATTTCTTAGTCATTATGTGCTGATGGTCTCAAGTACTGTGACTATAGAGAAAAAAACGTTGATATAGCTGTTATGAAAGGTGCTTCCAATTTCTGGTTGATGATCGCAACCGAAGATCTCACTTCAAACAAAGCAAAATTGTAAATTCCCCCCATACTGTCAGAAACCCTTCATCGTCATCACATGATCGCTTGCTTGCGCCTCGTTGTGAACGGCTGGAGATGCGAAGTGCGGAGAGTTGAGCCGTGTAGATGACTCACCTGCTTCCCGTCGACTTCGATGTCAGCCACGTAGTTCTCGAACACGGTCGGCACGTACACCTCCGGGAACTGATCCTTGCTGAAGACGATCAGCAGGCAGGTTTTACCGCAGGCACCATCGCCGACGATCACCAGCTTTTTCCTGATAGCAGCCATTGGTTCTGTAGAGATTTTTTTGTGTATGTCCACCGTGTTCAAAGGTTGTTTGTGTGTCCAAATAATGGCCCCGTTGTCGAATTGTACGAGAATCCACCAGGACGATGATTTAAACGCACCCCCGTAGATGATGACGGGCGAGATCCGCCACGCAAGAGATAGCACCACCGGATGTCGTCGTTGGTTGGAAGACGCGAAAATATTCCAATAAGAAATACACGTAGTAAAACGCAGCGACGAAATCCGCACCCGTAAAGAAAGAGAAACGTGCGAAAGAGACGGTCGATAGAAGTGGAGAGAGCAGGATGAGTACAATCGAAGTAGCCGTTAATGAGCGCGGTAGGGTACGCGACGTGATAATGTAGTAGTAGTAGTAATAGTAGTAGTAGTAGTACAACGAATTACGCACACACGCATATCGGCACAACGCACCGAGCAACATTTACGCACATCATCGGCGGCAAGGAACGGAGATTTTATTTTTTTAACATATTCGGTTGGTTTTACAAAAGCCCACAGAAAGAGAGAGAGCGCGAGGTAGGGTAGAACAACGAGATACGCCGATGTGACCAACACAATCGCACGATAGGCAACAAGGCGTTTGCCGCACACGCGCGCGCACAACACACACGCACACGTTGATTCGAATTTCCATAAGCGTATCGCGTAACGTTTCCCGTAAACGCACACACACAAGACACCGGAAACATCACAAACACACACCCATAGATAGTCGCACGGGAAACGGGGAAAGATATCGTCATCGTTGGAATTTAGAGACCCAACACATCGCACCATCATGGCGATCGCGATTCGATTTGTCGTGTTTTTTTTCGGGTGTGCATTATCGTCGAATTGATTACATTTTTCATTCGTAACCGTGTTTGCCGTGTAGATTGCATTACGATGTTTTTTTTTTTGGTGACACATGTGGCCCGCAAGATGACGCGATGAGACGATTTTTCGGTATCATCGTAGCGCATATTCACATTCACACCAGCAAACAAAGCGCGCGCGCATACACAGAACAGGATTCGAGACACGTACACACAGAAACGCACACGATCGCACCACGTACGCACACACGGCATCAGGGAACCGGGGCCCAGCACCAGCGACAAATGATCGGTCAAATATGGGTGACGATAGTCACATATATACACACACGCACACGAACGTACGGACGGACGCGGATAGATGTACACGGAAGGGACGCGCGAGAGGTTCCGCGGAAAAGCAGCAGCATCAGGCGGTATCATTTTCCGTACCATTTCGTGTAGTGATGATGGCCAAAAAAAGACGATGACCACCGACGACACGCATCCGGTTCCGAAAGGTCCAGCGATACACGTCGATGACAGACAACCGCGAGAGACGTAGGGAAAGCAAGGGGGCGCGGTGCACGAAGCCGCGACGGAGTGGTCGCACGGTGGTCAAGGGTAAAACGGAGGCAGCGATCCGCGCGGTATTTGGTGATGATTTATTTTCAGCACACATTCGATGATGTGAAGGAGGTGGTAGCAGAGCAGCAGCAGGGCGAGAATGATTTCCATGTTCCCGAGATGATGACGGAGACGTCGACAACCATAGCATGAAAAAGAAGAAAGAACATTCACAGACAAATTAGCAAAAGAGGTCGTCGATGTGCAGGAGTTAGGATAGCATCACTATTTAAACATTATGTGCTCGTATGTTCTTGTTCTTGCAAGGTGAAACGGCGACATTCACTTGTCTTGTCCCGGACGTTCCAGAGACAATATGTTCCCACCTTCCCCACACCGGCAGGACAACAAGTACAAAGTCGCCGGACAAGGTGTCTCAAGGTTGGGCGTTACAGCCGAAAATCAAGAACCAGGATGGAAATTCAAACAGCGAAGGAACAAAATTGACTCACTCTTTAACTTCGCTCACTAGACAACGGAACGACGGGGTCACTTTCTTTTCACGTAAGCACCGCACACGCTAAAACGACGGAACGACGAGCAGCGACTACTACTGACGACTCTGGACAAACACACGACAGCGAGAGGCAGCTTTTTCTCTACACACGGAACCCAAGTAGGCTGTTGCTTTTGCTCAACGCAGCAGACACACCAGCAGCTCGCGTTTCTCTTCGTCGCTCGCGCTAGACGGTATGTACGTGCGAGAGTGTGTGTATGTTCGTTACGCTGGGGCTCTGCTAAAACTCCAACGGCAATAGGAGAGCGAAACGAGCAAGCGTGAGTAGTAGTGTGTATCGGCAAAACAAATTAAAATACTCCACCATACGACGCCTCCGATGATTTCGGTTAAAAAACTAAAAGTAAGCGCTGCCCTGCACCAACACACTCATCCCATGGTGGAGAAAGATAAGACACCAATACACACGCGCACGTACGTTTGCATGAAACCCGTCACGCACTCATACGCGGCTTGTCGGAAAACACGGAACGTATTCGTTCCTGTTCTTAACGAAAGTGAACGGTTGCAATCGTTTCCGGAGCGGTCGTTCCGATCCAAGGAAGATTTTATCTAATTTCTTACTTTTTTTATCTATTTTTTTCTACAGAAATGCACTTCATTGTCACATACACAAAACGTAATATTTATTTTTATTGTATATTAAATTTGCCTGATCGGAGCATTTTTTTTTATAAATTATATAATTTAAATGCGAAAATGGCCAGTCATTTCCAGAAGCTTCCCCGTTGTACCAAAATATCAGTTACAATACACCACTGATTCGATAAATTTTAAAATTTTAGATCGCAAAACGATGACCATTTTATTAATGACATAAATGTTGGTCGTCGGTGTAACAATTGCTTTTGTTTTCATAACTATGTTGATATTTTGAATAACAATTAGCATGTGAACCGGGAATGAAGAATAATGAAAGACTGAACAGATTTTGAAATAAACAGAAGATTTTTTGTACTACAATAATTTAAGCACATTCTATAAATGTTCCTACAATATATAAATTAGAAAATGACAACCTTAACTATTGTCGTTTTAATATGTTTAAATTGATATCTAAATCCAACAAACGATTAAATGTTAACACTAATTTGTGCGTTTCATACACGAAATAAGATACGGTTCAGGACCAACAAAAAAAAACAATTTTTTTGCAAATTTAAATCAGGTTCTCTATAAAACTGACCATCTCTATATATTAAGTAATGTTCAGTTTGGAATAACAGTTAACTTATTCTTAACAGGATAGATAAAATGCTTTTTTTAACAATACTTAACCAGATAGATAAAATGCTATTTTTTGTTGTTTTCTTTGGTTATTATTGATAAAAAAATATAAAAAAATAAGCACATTGAAAATTTTGAGAACAAATACTATTATTATATGCCTAGTAATTCGTCGTACAAGATGCATAACACATAACATAATACACCAAAACAAAACATAACATTTGCAAAACAACCACAAGAAGAAACAAGAAATATAATACCAAATTGTTGAAAAGTAAAATATTCAAAAACAAAAAACGGTCCATAGAACATAGCAGAGATGAAATCACGTATTTCTACTGCACCCGCTACATGTTTCCAAACATATTTTGTTCGATAGCAGTAAATTTGTCGCTCTTATCACGATCACCGCGCGGTCTCGTCCAACCGGCACGTTTGCAGAGATAGAAATGAAACAGAAATCGTAACGATAATCAAGCAACACAGCATTAGATGATGGATGGGAAGAACACTCAGCAATCTCTACGCTGTAAATGTTATCAAATGGCCTAAATTGGAGCAATACACTAGCGACAAACTGGAAAGATTACACCAATCATTATTAGAATTGTCTTTAGAAATGAATTGGTAAAAGTACAAGCGGTAGAGGAATCGAGGAAGTTCACCTAAAATTCCAACCATTTTTGCAGCCCTAACAATACAAACATTTTCGGTCGTTTCATGTCAGTAGAAAATAATTCTGTTGTCTAGTTCGGTTAGCGGATACTGTTGGTTCATGTGAATTGTGATCAATAATATGTAGACTTCCATTCAGATAATTTGCAGAAAAGGACGTGACATTGAAATACTATTATAATTGCGAAATTGTTTCCATATTTTAGGCAACGCATAACAGCTGATCTAGCCTAAAATGTATTTCGTTTGTGCCAGAAACTTTTGCCATTTTTTAATAATAGTAATGTGGGAATAGGAATGGGAATAGAACTTCCCTTCACGCAAGCAGTTCAAAATAGTAGTCAATCGCAGACATGCATCTGTACATGCGATTGGCTCCTGTTTGCTACCAAGTGGAACGCGAGAACCCATTCCCGAAAGTAATTGGAGCGAGTTTAATCCAGTTTCGTCTAGTTAACCGCCTCATCTCCATCATCCTCGCACTAGGTCCATCTGACCTATCGGATGTGGATTTGTGTGTGTGTGTGTGTGTGTGTGTGTGTGTGTGTGTGTGTGCATACAGTGTTGTTGCATTTGGCAGCTTCTTGGGACGCCCATAGTGTACACTGGTCTGCTCTAGACGGTCTATACGCCCCAGCATAAGACGTGCCAACGATGGGGCATCTACCGCTATGCGCCAACTAGCATATGCTTTGTTCGCTTCCTCTCTCTCACACACTCTCTCTTTCTCTCTAGGTGTGCCTGTATGAGTAAATGGAGTAGGTGTGTTATGAGTGGGTGTTTTCTACTGTCGGCTGCTATGGAAACATTCCAAGGCACACACAAACCTAGCGACCGTTTTCGTTCGTCATCACCATCGACGTCTGGATGGTGTGTTTGGTACGGCAAACAAACCAGGCTGGCTGGAAAGATCGCCGGGATCAACTGTGTCAGGTGGTGCCCTTTCCCACCGTTCCACCTCCAACGCACGGGAAAGTGAATAAAAATGCATTTTTAGC
>JXWZ01004206.1:0-24322 GCA_000956215.1 Anopheles farauti No. 4
CCCACACAAGCGGGGAGTGAAGGAGTCATTATCCTGCCCGATATCACTGTATGTGCGCCGTTCCCAGGATCTCTTCGGGCTATAGCGTTCCGGAGTCCTTGGTGGTGAGTGCGCAGGTCCTGCCGCTTTGCTCGGTGGGTCGGCCTTTGATTGGTCCAGCCGGTTCGAATGACGTCACGAACGGGCACGGATATCGACAAACCCATAAACAGGGGACTACATTCCTCCACACACCGGATGCCCCCCACATTCGGGCACTCACCCACATGGCCGCCGTTTACATGTGCGGTATCCTTTTCGTAAGCGTATTTTATTTGTTCGGCACTGTTGTAACACCCTCCCCAAAAGTTGTACGCGCGCGTTAGTTATCAAATGATGTGTGTAATTTGTTCTACGGTGAACGGGAAATGATATCTTTCAGAAGACAATTTAAAGTAATTTTTCTACCATCCATTCCTTCCGATGACAATAGGAAACAAAAAACACAGTCAGCCAGGGAGAGCACGTAAGACGATATAGGATCAGAAGTAACGCTATTAACCTTTGGCGTGCTGGAATCGAATGGCTCAGATAGGGCCGGAAGGTAAATGGAAATAAAAATGGAGCCCTCCCGTTCCGGGAGTCCAATTTATTCGCTTTGCATCATCATCGTCATCGCCACCACTTGTTTTGACCTCGGCAAGCGCCTGCTCCGTACGGATGTATTGATCCACGTGGGAGGTTGGATAACCGGTTGGGTTCCTTTCAGGGAATTCGGATCCGATCCTGTTGGGGCGTGTGTTCGAGTGCTTTTCCTCGAACATAAATGTTGTAAACTAAAGCAGATTAACTTTGAAGCGAAGCAGAACAAAAACATCACGTTTACCTTTTTTTTTTATCCTCATATAACAACCCCCGGACATTTATAGTTCTGAACTTCCGAACACTTTCGAGGGGCTACATTCTTCCTCCGAATGATAACAACTGTGGGCTCAACGATGTCGTAGTGTTGAGAAGGGAAATGAATTTTTCAACTTTTTCACCCGTTCGAATAGATCTCTACGACACCATTCGTTTTTATTCCGCTGCAGACTCCAATTTGTTTTTCTCACCGTGTGGAAATAACAATTTGAAAACGGAATTACATGCTTAAATAAGTTTTCCATTTATGTTCATCGACCTTTTATTAATTAAAAATTCACAAAAAAAACTTTCCAGTATGGTAAGTATCCAGTATGTAAAATATAAAAATAGTAACGTTTCCCGTCAAGAGGCCACTTGAACGGTGAGACAACGACACATTTTGTCTATTGCTGCTATGGTTGTCCGCTTGTAAGAGCATTATCTCTGTTGTAAAAAGCTATTCTTTTCCGCCCCATATATTTTAGACATAATTTAAATCCGCTCTAACAAATATCTTTTGCTACCGAGAAACAAAATACACGAACAGGATTAGTTTCGCTATTTATCTTCCACAAGGCTCTTCACCGAGTTTTTTTTTGTTGCACTACGTTCTGCTTGCATCACAAGTATCCGTCAAGTGTAATTTCACCTTCATGCACCGATGAGCAACTGACTTCACCGGAGTGCGACCGTGTTGAGATGGCTAAGGATGATGCTCTGGAACGTTTTCTGTTTTTTAGCCGTCGGCTGAACTCTGTTTTATGTTATGTATTCAGAAGGTTTTTTTAGCTGGTTGCATATATCAGCAACATGTTTAGTGTTCCTTATACTGGATCCATCTATCCTTTTAGTGTTTTTTTTAACTTATTTGCCGACTCGACTATTATGAGAACCGAAAAATAATTCCTAGAATTGATTACAAGCCAAGAAAAATTACTCTCCAGTTGCAGTTCCGTACTATCCAGCATTGGGAAACCAGGGCACGTAAGGTAAAGAGGGAAACGGACAACATGGTACCCGTTAAGGGAAATAGATAGTCTTTCATTCTGGTCACTTTTTGCCGCCGGGAATGAAACACGTAAAGGATAATGCCAATCAACAGGGATCGTTTAGCCTAATCCATACGCGAGGCGTTCTTCCGGTAGTGGGTGGAAATAGAACGGCTTACCCTAATCGCAATATTTTATACGGCCATAGTTATAGTTTGGAACGCTTTTCGCATGCTTAATCCCCGGTGTGGATCCAGAAAACCCTACCGCAACGTTTGATTCTCTTTTCAGTACGCAGTCCCCAGCTGTCAGTTGCTGGAATCCATTTTATCAGCAAACT
Source organism: Anopheles farauti No. 4 (assembly GCA_000956215.1). Lineage (NCBI taxonomy): Eukaryota > Metazoa > Arthropoda > Insecta > Diptera > Culicidae > Anopheles > Anopheles farauti No. 4. Next base: position 2,212 of record JXWZ01004206.1, read on the forward strand.
TGTCACTTTCCAGCACGAACCAGGAGTCGGAGTGTATTAGAGCCTCGGAAGACAGCCGACGTACATCAAATATTTATACCATTCCGACGCTCATAACGACGCATCAAAAAAACCCGCCTGTGGGAATGTCTGCGTCGTTCACAAAAACTTGATTTACTTCGCTGCCGTGTGCTTTCAGACGCGCATAAACCTCGCTTCAGCAAACCTCGAGTGTAGGACGAGAACAACCTTCTAGCACGAGCATGATGGCGTAACGTGTATCGGCCAGTTTTGGCTCTACCTCTCCGCTTTACCGCACAAAAATAGGCTTATCGGTAGGGCCACACCGCAGGAACACCGTTCGCTTGACGCGCCGTTTCTGCGTGGGAGTTGAAGAGGATAAATACGCAGTACACCATGGGACTGTTTTTGGAATGTCCCCAACTATATATATATATAACATCCTAAACAACGAACGTACGCGCGCGGGTGCGTGATGGTCTCGAGAATTGCGTTTTCCCATTAGGAAAGGCGCGGTAAGAATGTGGCTTTGAGGTACCGCCGGTTCACACGCCAAAAACTTGCTAAGGTTTCACTCTACTTCGATCGTACCTCAATGCATTGGTGATTTGTTCTTACGTCACACATACGTCATGGGGACCCCCCCGGATGGGGGGGGCAAGGTTTTTGCTGGTTCGTCTAGCAGATAATATTCAAAACCAGCCAAAACGACATTCGCTCACGCGAGACCGCGCTATCTGGCGTGAAACTGAACCAGCGGCAAATAAAAACGAAACATATTCCCATTGAAAAAAGCGAGATTCCAACCCCTTCAGCTACTGCTGAAAGTTTATCCAGTTTTGGGACGGATTTTTCAAGCGTATCGAACGCCACAATATCTCACCAGCTTGCAACAAAACGAGGCGACCCAGCAGCAACTTTGCCAACCCAAATTCAACCCCCAGCAGTGGTCGGTAACTTTAGCCGTAAATTATAAAAACAACTCCTCTAAAGTTGCCGGAACTATCCGCGCTTGCCGCTCAGAAAGTGCGGAAAAGCCATTGTAAATTTAATTTCGCCCTTTTCGTGCCACCGCAATGGCAAACGTGTCCTGCGGGAACCGCATCGCACCGAAGAATTGTGCAACTTGTTTGGATTGTTCGTTGCGCGATAAAGTCCGGTCCGGGTTGGGATTGGCTAAAGGATGCGTTTTTTTTTTCAGCTCGTACCAACTTTCAGCACGGGACGATGGATCGACATTTTTCGACCCAGTCGGCCATGATTTTCATTCATGGTAGCTTTTTTCTCTTCCCCCCTCGTCTCTTATCTTTCTCTCACAAGTCGTATCCTTTTTTTACCTTCCATCTGCTTGCTCCGGACCCACCGTTCGAAGGATATTCTCTCTTCTTCGTACGTGTTTTTTTTTGCATCATTTCCCCAGCAATAGACATACCCGGAGCGAATGTGGTGAGTTCTGGCTAGAACACGGAGCCTTACTCACCACACCGAGCTGAGAGTTTTCGGAATATTTTAGGCCTCTCGGTAGTGTTTGTGTTGCAATCATCACCACCAACACCACCACAAAAGGGCTACTAAAACCATTCATGGAGTGAGACGTCCGTGCCCGTACACGCCGTCGGTTCGCGAGCGTGTGTGCGTGATGTCCATGATTGTTTCGCGATAAGACAGCCTTGATTTGGCGTTTCGGGACGCACCGTACTCGTACGGATTCCCGCGGAGAAAGCACTGATTTTCTACGCTTATGTAACGGAATTCGGAGTCTCATTTCTTTCGCCCCACCACACCAACCAAACTCCCCACGTCAGTGACTTTTCGTTGACCTCCACCCGGGGTGGGAGGATAAGCCGCAGGCCACACCGCAAACGACCAAACAAATCGTCGCGCTGTTTCATCACGTGTCCATCGTTGGTGGATGTTCTGTGCATGTTTACGGTTTTCGTGCAAAAAAATCGAATTCAACGAAATCCCTTTGCGATTTGATGGTTTTCTTCGCCGATTTACAATCTTCTGTCCGAACCAATTTCTCTTTCGCACAGCGCAATCCCGACCGCCGTTCTCTGTAGCCGGAGAAAAGGCGTGGCGATTTCCCAAGGGACCAAGCAAACAAAAAAACCATCGTCCGCAGGACTGAACACAAGCAGGCAAAGGACGGTGGGAGCAAAAACTGCCTGGGTAAGTGAAGTGAATCGATCGGCAACTCGTGATTGTTTTCTTCACCGATCGATATCGCTTAGAACGGCTGGCTTGCAAGACTGGAGAGAAAGTTTTTTCGATACAACTGTACATGTGTAAATGCGAGCAGTAAAAAACGAAACATATAGAGCCACATGGAGTCTTCAACAATTCTTTTCCATATTGCTCGTTTCTATCGAGAACAACTTCTCTTGAAATGCCTACATCCTCTTGGTATTTACACCAATTCTCGCCAATCAAAGTAGGCCACCGCATTTACCCACATCAGCTGATACGACGTGGAGGGCGGCACGGTGCGTTTACATCATCAGGTTTAGCATTTTTATCCGGCTCACGCGGATTGTTCTCTTGCCCTTCTTGAGACGTTTATCGGACCTCCATCGGTCGTATCGTGTGTCAGTGTTCCTTCATCATAACTGCGCGGCAAACATGCAACGTTTGATTAATGAACAGCATCCATACCACCTTGATCTGGTGCGAGAAAATGAGCCATTTAAGATGGCGATACCACTTCACCATCACTAGCGGCAGATAGCATCATATCAGCGTCATCTGTTTCTGTTGCCATTTGCCATTGGCGGTTGGCCAACTGCGCGAGGCCGTCTGCGATGATGTCCTGCAAATTTGGCTCGGGCGCTCGGTCGCCCCTCAGTACAGGTTGATTTGTAGCAATTTGGGCTCCGATCGAAGTCGGTTTTATTTTTAGCACTCCCGCGGAGTTTGCGCTTCAAAGGTCAAGTGTCGCGCTCCCTACGGGCCGAACCGTATGGGCGCAATTAGCGCAATTGTTCCACTTCGATTGCATTTTCGGGACCAGCTGTAGGCGAAGGTGTTCTCATTTTGAATGTGAGGTTAAGATTGAATAGCAATGGGAGCAAACGATACAATGATAGTGTGCTTTTGGCACATCGGTCTACCAGCGCCAGCCAGAAACGACGTGAGCCTTCGAACAATGGTTATCGGATATATCGGTTGTCTTCGTGCTTACGGCAAACATTTGTGTCATAACGTGAGCCGCCATGATTCTGTAGATGATGGATCTTCCAAACCTGGGCAGAGTGTACCGCACCGTATGCCGTAGCCGCTCGTCAAGGTGACGAAATGAGGGTCCGTACCTGCCGTGGCCGTTCTGGGTCATCAGCAAAAGACATCCGAAGAGTAGAAGCGACAACCATAAGTCAAGTCATGCCTTTTAAGCGAAAGGAACAACGAGATGGATTGGAATCGTGGTGGTCTAATGAGGCCAGCCGCTGGAGCGCTGGAAGCTACAAATGCGCCAATCTTGACACTAACGTTTCAATGCGCGGAACGCTTCGAAGTGTGGCGTCCTAGGGCGACGATTACCAGCTGTGACTGATTGTGTTACGGTGGGAACAAAAATCACTCTAAATAGGTTTTGATGTTCACGTTCCGGTGCAAAGACGAACAAGTTCTATTGTCGAAACCTTTGTCGGGAACAGTATTTAAATTCTACTTCAAAAGTTTTTAACTTTTGCAGACATTTTGTTAGTTAGTAAAGAGCAATAAGTAATCGTAGCAAACCAGGTTTAGACACTTAATTCTGCCACATAGACTTCTAGACATTCGACGAGTTCTTGGAACATTCCTCCAACTGTCGATCAGGAGGTTAATTATGAATCCATATGCCTCTCAGTTCGTATCGAAGGTCCCATGCATTGTAGCGCAATACCAGGTGACTCTTGAAGCTCCTTTTCTGGAAACGCCGAGCTCGTCTCTCTTTCATCCGCCACATTCCATCTTGTCCAAAAATGTTGAAAACACACTGGAGGCTCGTCTTTACACACCACCTCGTCACAGCTGGTGCAAGTTTTTTTTTGCGTTTTCGACACTTTAATTCATAAAACAATGATTTCACTTTTGCTATTTGTGGACACTCGGCCATCGCGGGGGACACTTTTCGAGAGGGGTAGGTTTTGTGTAACTTTGCGACTCTCCGCCGGACGGTGAAGCGGTTGGAGTCGAGTTGTCAAGTGCTCGAAATGGTACTCGAACACGATGCTCGACCAGAAGGACCAAAAGAGTCGATCGATGATTTAACAGTGTTCGGTAAGGGGATCGGTTTTTTTTCTTCTCCCACGTATAGGACGCTCGTGTGTGCACCAAGCGAAGGTCGAAAGTTGGCACTCACAATGACAAATGGCAATAATTGCTTAATCTATTGACATCGTCTACTGGCGTGGCCTTGCGTGTGGCTATAAGAAATGTTCGTTTTTTTTGTCCTATCGAAGATCGAAGCTGAAATCGAATCTGTCCTCAAGATGGGACTAGTGGACGGCTTGACCTCTGCGTCTGCCAAACTTACTCGAGATGCTTTCACACGTCGCCACGGTCAAAGTGAACTGCTGCCCATATAAAGGTAGATCCTTTATCAAAACTGACACACCAACTATTCTTTCGAACTGATAGTAATTTGCCTCTTTACTTAAACCATAATCATCCGGTAGGCTACTCAAACGAACAGATACGAATCCAGTAAAGCGAACCAAAATGGTCGGCAATGATGTCGCTCTCGGCCGATTTTGCCAACCGGTTCCATCAAATTAGACCACCGCAAACGACGGCATCATGCGTTCACCAGCGTTCGCCAGGGACAATGCACCTGAGAGGGGTTAGATAATCTGCTGCGCTCGATGATTTATGTTGATCGCACCCGAGCGATAATGATGATCAGCCACCGCGGGCTGTGGGTTTTTGTTGGGAGATTGAAAAGCTCAACGCTTGACTGGAAACCGTCGTGATACCGGGCAAACTAACGAACGATCGCCCCGATCGAGAATGGTAGTGTCTTCCTTGGCTCGCATCTTAAGCCTGCAGAAAGGAAGCTCCAGCCAGCAATTCGGCTCTCCAAATTGCCAGGTTCTGTCATTGATCGATGCAGATCGTGCCGGCATCATTAGACGTCATTGGACGCCGTGCTGTGCGCTACCGAATGAGGCGCCTTTCGCTCGACTTTGACGCTCCGATAAGTGGAACCGCTGGGAGTGAGGTTAACAGTGGCTGGAAGGGACGCGATTCGCTGCAGCCTTGGTAAAATTATCAATTTTTAAATGTTTCTTTAGAAATTTTTGAAGCAATTAGTATGTAATTGTTTTTTTATTATTTTTGCAAAAATTATCGCAATTGTCTCTTTCGAGTCCATGCTCCAAAATGTGTTTGGAACATAATTTTAACTAAAACCATTTCAGCAGATATCAAACATGTCTCGCTCAATTTTAATTTGATTGCATAGCGCCCTCGTTTGGCGGGTTGGCACAACATGCAAATCTAAATGTCCATTTCGTTAGACTCTTTGATCTTTTTTAACGTCTTCATCGATTCAATCCTTCGATTGACTGCTCTTTCCAAAACAACTTCCTCAGCGACCACGCGCAGATTACATCAATTTCCAGACGCCCCAGCAACCGAATGCGCCTTGATCGATTACTAGCGGGAGGATTATGAAAGCATCTTCCGCGGCGTGGACCGTTTCCATCTCAATTACTCACTCCCAACGCTAGCTCCCTCACAGCTGATCAAATATATTGAAATGAGCAGTTTGAATATCCGCTCGGCCGCTAATAAGACGCACGACCCGATCATTACGGACCGTTCGACGTTTGGGTCGTGTTTGAGATGCAAATAATCATCGGTGGCCGGTACCGATTTGCTTTTCATCATCGTCGAAAAGCGTGTCCCGTGCGCGTGGTGGCGGTGCGTTGCTCGTGTGGCATGGGTAGTAAAAGGGTGTTGGAAAGAAAGGTAGCTTTCGGTATAATCCCTGCCCGGCTGTTCGCGTTGTAAACGAAGGCGTTTTGAAGCATAGTTTGCTCGTAATAAGTAAGCACCAAATTGAATCGTTAGGTGCTGCTTAACGTCTGAAATAAAACTAAACTCATAATTACCTATGCTCTCTTCACATCAACCATCGTCCAGTAGCCGGCCAAACCGGCGACCTTAAGCCAATCGGGCCAACAAATGGTGCACCATTTGGCGTGTGCAAAACGGGTGCCATAAAATCGTCTAATTTGCATGCTGAATTTGTTGCAAAAGTGCAATATTGTGTCGTGATTTTTTGTTGTTGTTGTTTTGCAATACGATCCCTTTAAAATAACGTTCGATAACGCCAGCCAAAAGGAGGGAAAAAGATGAACAGAAATCGCTTATTCCATTCAAAAACATCACCCATACGTGTGATCGTTCGATGACAACATGTTTGGTTGGACCAAAAAAAAAATAATGTTAAACAAATTTCCAAACGATTTTCCTATCTCGCCTGCCCGCAATGTTTCCCCGTTTCCCATGCCACCCCCAAAACACGGTTTAAACATTCCCATTTGCATTCGATTCTTGCCCCGTGCATTGTGTGTGGCGGTGCAGGAATGGCTTTTCGCCGGTGAACCCGCGTCGATAGCAATCGCAACGCAAATGTGTCGAAAAATGCGGCGATCCGTGAAGCTCGATCCGTATCTGTTCACATCTCGCTCTCTCTCTCTCTCTCTCTCCGCTGAACTTCGCTGATTGTTCGAGTGCAAAAGAAGCACAATCACTTGGCACATACACTCAAGGTGGCGGGTGCAACGCAAACGTAGCGCCTACGGCGTTACTGGGTGAGAGACGGGTTCAAACCGAGCTCAAATTTCATCAGTGTTTATTTATATTTAATCAGATAATTTTCGCAGCAAGTTTCTAGCTCATTGGGTTGGCTCGGTCAGACTTAACAACAATACACCAGCAAATGGACCCAGAGCGGTGCAAAAAGCAGAGCGAAGACCGCGAAATCTGTACCAATCGTGTCGCAAACACGTGTACGGGAAGGTTAAATGGACTTTTTTACGCCAAAAGTAGAACAGAGAAGCAAACAAAGCGTTGCAAACGGAAAATTAAAATTTTAATAAATTCATCCGATTATATTCCATTATTTTTCCCATTTTTCCCCCGCAATGCATATCGAAGAAGTAGTGAAAACAAACGCACGGGCCCGCACTTGTTGCGATCGGGCAACGAAATGGGACGGTTCAGCGGCAAGCAAAACATATTTTCCGCAGCACATAAACCCAATCGACGTACAATAAACATCAGCGGCAGGTTTCCGGCACCGGCCACGCACCGTTCGTCGATATCACGCCGGTGTAAAATAAAATCCCAACGACGAGCGGCAAAAACGCCAACGGATGGGCCATCACTTTAATGTCGCCCGTGGGAGGCCGTACGCATTTTCGCCTGCTCCAGCACCCGACCTTTTGACCCTTTTATCTCTCCTACGGTGAGCATTTTATGTGCCATTTTATGGACACGCAGCCCCATCGGGGGCTGCGTACGGGGATTGTTTCGCTGATTAATGGTTTGCAAGAAGTAGGAGCGTTGGATTAAATTTCATAATCTAACAACATACTTTTTGTTTGGTATTTTTTTGTTGTCATGAGAAATTTTTACTTTTTTAAAGTACATATTTTAAATAATTTATGTTCAATTTATGTTCAAACTTTTGTATTAACAATTTGTATCAAACCAATAATAACATATTTCTGTTCATAAGTAGCTAAATTTGTACTTTAAAACGTCACTTTTTTTTTGCAAAATTAACTTTGTGCTTTTTGGTAGCCTTGAAACTGCCAAAATGAAGCAAGAGAGTAGAAAAATTCAAAAAAGTTATTTCAAAAATATTTGCTATATTTTGCATGATGGGGAAATACTGCAAACAATTCTGATATATTATTGCTAAGTTTGAGATTAGAAATACATTAAATTCTTTCAGTCTTTTATAATACATTACATAATACAAAAACAGCACAACTTCGCAAAATGAAACATAAAAAACACATAAAATATCAAATAAACCCGAGGAAAACCAAGCGTACAACCAATGTTCGATGTCGAGACGCACATTGTCCAGTTTACGAGATTTTCGAGACGATAGTATCTTCCTCTACGAATCATGCTGCTACTGCTACCGTGTCTGCACATAAAGTGGTCGTTGGATAATTAACCCCAACAACAGCCACTTAATGGCTAACTGTTTGGCCAACCGTGTTGGTGCTTACGCTTAATCGTGCTTTAGTGTTGGTTATAATATTTTGCTTTTTCCTCATCAGACAGAAAAAAAAACAGAGCTTCGCTCCCACGGGCTTACTACTTCGAACGTAATAAAGATTTTTGTCTCTCAATTAAATATAAACTTCTGATTAAATATAAACTTCTAAATTTAGAGAACTTTAAATTGAAATACGTCTTTCCAACAAGGTAAAACAATTCATCTGACAATCGATCCCACCGTATCCCGCTTACTCCTCCTGCATCGATCGATCGGCACGTTTCAGCACTCACACACATGTTCGCCGATTCTCCCAGCCATAGTGTGATCTTGAAGCGAGGCTAAATGGCCACCAGCCCCAATCCCGCCACCGTCGATTATGATACGCGCGAAACGACTTCACCCGCCGGTTCGAAAGCGAAAGGAGAAGGCGAAACAGAACGAACGTCACACGCATATGCAACCGGGCTGCTGCCTTTACATTCTCTTTTACCCCCGAAGCCGCAAACAAAACGTGTGGCGCGTGGGAGGGCTGTCGAGGCGGTGGATTCTGTGGCAACAATTTGTGCCCGAGCGACCCATCAAAGCGATGTGCCTACATTTGTCAGGTGATTTGTGGTAATTATCGACAAATTGCTATTGGAAATAAACGTATGATGGAGAAAATGTGTTTCTTTAATTTGTTTTGTGAGTAGATTATTTTAATGATTTTATTTTGATGAAAAGAATATTTTTCCTCATAAAATGTAGTACAATATAATTTCCAAATCCCATGATTGCTATGCAAACAAAACTGCAGGTGCGCTCACAAACAACCGGTTCCACGATAAGATCGGTAGAAAAGCTTCCCCCAAACTTGACGTGGCGGTATGGGGTGAAGCTTTTCCGGCACGTATCGCATTTTCCCAAGGAACAATCCAATTGTACATATGACATCTTGATTCACTTCACCCGCTTCACCGTTTCGCGGCTGTGGTGGTCTGAACCCGCCTGCCTGCCCGCCGATGCCCGAACAGGGAAATAAACGCCGTCCGACGGTGTGAGAACACCGTTCTCACCTTCACCGTTTCCCCACACGCAGCGGGTGCTTGGCAGCCAGTGAGCGGCGAGATTTGTCGCAAAATCATGTTAGCCCTAATTATGGCTTATTTTATCTCGGCTCTAATCGTGCGCCCGAAGCGCATCTGCATGCTGCACGGGTCGTTTGGTTTGTACGAGTCTTTTTTTTTTTTGTATGCCCCCGTGTCTGTGGGAGGTGTTGGTGAAGCGTGGAACACAACGGCTGGTGGTAATGGTTTTGGACGGTGGTTCCACACATTCGCTGCAATCGGCTCCAATGCAGCGGAACGAAAGTGTACCTGACCACGGCATCGGCATGATGAGCAACCGGTTCGGACCGCCCGTAAAACAATTTGCTTCGTTCTGGCAATTTGTACCAGCAATGTACTCCTGGATCGGTTCGCTATTGCATAATTTAAAACAGCGCTCACAACCGAATGTGCCAAATGTAGTCAAGAACAAAAAAAGATGCATAAACCTACCCTAATGGCTACAACGATGGAGATAGAAAATACTTGATTTACTCCCTATAATAAGACATTAAACATAATATTTTTACCATTATTATAAGCGTAATTCCGTTGCCCATATCTCTGCTTTCAAAAACAACTTTCAGCCGATAGCTATAAACAGAGAGTCCCATGATGAAGGCAAGATGATCTAGAAGGCGATGCTAATCGCTTAATTCATCGCTTGGTTGATTGATGAGCAAAGTACAGTTGAACTGCACGGATTTTTTTATCGCTTAAAATGGTTAAAAATCTCTTGTTAACAATCAATCCAAAATTAGATGGAAGAATTAGTTAAAGATATTTATATATATGTATAAGCTATCGTTTTACTTTAATAGTTTAACTATTATATAATAAAAGGGCAAGTCGGAGTAAACTAATTAGTGGTAGATGATATTTATTTCAAAACAAAACTGCATCTCCACACGAAGGCGATTACTAAACTTAAGTTGTCTTGGGTAAAATATTGTACTTTCTTCTGATCAGCAAAAAGCCTGGATGATGAGAACAAAACAAACATACACACAAGCGATGATAACATCTATTCGAATCGACGAGGATGGGATTCGAACCCACGCGTGCAGAGCACATTGGATTAGCAGTCCAACGCCTTAACCTCTCGGCCACCTCGTCCGTTGCGGATCGTGAAACCCATGGACAATGGGATTAAGTACGAGCCCGTGAGTATGTGGTAGTCACATTCTAGCACAAACAATAAACCGATCGCAAGGATGATGCGCCGTGCGTCTGCTTTATTGCCAATCAATGCCGAAGAAGATTTATGCCAAACGCTCGCTGGAAAGATGCTCTCGAGTGGCTTGCCGGTTGATGGTCACGATCGAGTGACACGTACGCGCAGGCAAAACCGTGCCCATTCACCGGTTTGCCTGCATTGTTCGGTGCCGGGGATAAGTGGCTTTTTATCATCTTCCACCCACTCACGCCAGCCATCCCCTCGGCCGCTGACGCAACCGAGGAAGAAGAACCTCAAGCGTCAAAAGTTGAAACGTCGCCGGTGACGTTCTCCGCACTGTGGGCCACATCTCGTGAAAGGAAGCACACCGTTTTACACCTGCGAACGTTCGATGCGAAGCCGTCGGAGTGGCAACACACACGTGCAACGGACGACAGTAGGGAGATGATAAAAAAAAACGCTTCACAAATGCCTGGGAAACGCTTGAGATGGTGAAACGAGAGCAGCGAAACCTAGGCAGCAACGTGGGAACGGCGCATCACAATTTACCAACGAGAGCTTCCGCACTGTAGATTGTTTGTATATTTTTTTGTGTTATTGTATGCCTTTTATTTTGTTAGATAAATTTTATTTTCCTACATCTGACATCGCCGAGAGTGTCGGCGATGCGTACGCGTTGGCATCATGGTTGGGTGATGGCAGGCTTTTATGCAACGCCCAATTTCACCCGTCCCGAAAGCCGAAACACGGCACGGCAGGGGTACGGAAGGGGAAATAAACATGTCTTCAAAACGGATGGTACGGGGAGGCTTTCTACATCGCGGTTTGAATTGTTTCTCTATCGCTCCAACGCTTCGCCCCATGTCCGGACCGACTCGGTTGTGGGCTTTAGCGATTTAATTATAAACCATTACAATCGGAGACCCCGGGTCGGTTCGTTTGCTACTTAACCCCGCACGTGACTTCTTGGGCTCGGTGCAGCGGTGGTGCATCGAGCAGCTCCACGCCCGGGATGAGTTGCGGAGTGATGCAACGCCCTGGCCGGGGTGAGACGTGCGTCACCGTTGTCTCACCGTACGCGGAAACGTAACCGAGACCTGGCATGAGGTTAGCAGTCGCAGGCTGCCGGTGTTGTTGTCCCCACGGTACAAACCCGTTGGCGTTGACCTACCAAAGTTCGCTTCGCTTCATTGCTGCTTCTCGGCCGGTTACTTGTCCTGTAGGCCATCTTTTGGCCCACTTTCGAAGGCGATCTTCACGGAGTGCTACCGGCGGTACAGATCGCATCCCACATACACCGTAGATGATCCAGCCGCTTGGAGGCTGCTCTTTCGACACACTTGTAACGCGATATGGTGGAGTCAATTTATGTCAGCCAAACATTACAACAACATGCCACCCGAGCTACCGTCGACAGTCGGTTCGGTAGGCACTAAATCATACTCCAAAAACACACGCTTGACAGCGAAAAGAATCAAGATCAGTGATTAATTGTGCACCATTAACGAAGCGTTCGAAAGGCACGCTGATCGAGGGTGGATGATGCGCCCAGGCCGCGTGTGCAAAGCATGTTTGCAAACAATTAACGCCTTGTCCCCTTCTGCCGTGCGGTTTGTCCTACGGTGTTCTTCGGCCCATACCGAAACCACAGGTGCAGATGACCCTTGCTGGCGTTTGGTACTTTTTGTTTCTCCGTTCAATGTTTTTGAACACCCAGATGAGTTTTATTTTTAAAGTCTTTTGCTTTTAGTATGACGCACATAGGATGATCGCTAAAAAAATGCGTAATGCGGGCTGCGCCAAGCACACTTATAGGTCAGCAGGCCTCTTTTGCCTGTTGCGGCGACCTTCCGCTTGTGACGGCACATAGACGGCGTTACGTACTTGCCGACACGGTGGAAAGTAAGGCAGGTGATTAGGTTTTACGGCCGGTCGGTTCACTGGAGCACGTAGGGTGAGAGTGTTAAAGTTAAAGCCTTGGTTGAACCGTGACGAAGTACCATGATTCGCTATGTCATCTGAAACGTCGGTAGAATATCAAAATAATTCTTTTGAGGCAACAATACAAATAAAAACGTTGTGCATTTATTTTTTTAATCAATTCGTTTTTTCTTAATAAATTACTATTTTGCAAAGTGTTCTTAGTTCAACCTTGATATAAAATTGTGAAATTCATAATTAAATTTTTAGGTTAAAAGTATCGAATAAAACAATAAAACATACATATTTGAAATATGGGATATTTTCCAAGAGAAAGAATATACATACATTCTACAGAACTAAATATGAAAAAGCATAAAATAAAAAAAAAATAATAATCAAAAAAATAATCAAAAAACCGAACATTTTGTGTATTTGAAAAAGAATTTAATAAGAAAAAATATTATTCTATTTTATTCTATAGAGAACTATGACTGAAAAAACCTTATTCAACGTGGAAACCTTATTCGCAGAATTATTAAAAAATCTTCAAATGCATGCTTCATCAGTTTTTTTTCCCCCACTTAATATCGATTTATTCACTTCTGCACACCTGCACGATGAGCTAACGCTGATAAGGCATGCCCGGCACACATTACACAATCCCCGTCCGTACGGTGACACACGCTCGAAGCATATTTAAAATGTGCACAAAATTACTAACATACTTTCGTATCGCATTGTTTTTCCCATTCCCGTGCGATCGGCGCGGGAAAGAAAACCTGTCGTCGTATCAGTGAACCCGGACCAGGGTATCAGCGATCGTTGCCGTTTTTTTTTCTTTCCCTTCGAGGAGATAAGCACCGCCAGCAGATGAGCAGGGGGCCTACTGACCTTTCGACGGGCTCTAGCCACCAATCGAACAAGTCGTCGGGGTCGTACAGTCGCTGAGCACACGTAAGAAAAGCGAAAGTGCAGAACGTCTGCACTCGATGATGATTCAATTTGGCATCACGCACAGCTGGTAGACGGTGGCTGTGCAAAGAATGATAATACCGTATTTAAATTCACGTCACTCGAGCGCTCGTTTAATTGTAAACCGTGTAACCTTTCAGTGCTAGCCGAAATGTGTTCGCCAGTTTAATTATTCGCACACCGCTGTCATTAGCAGGCGCCCCATACGTGCGTTGCCTAGCGACAACAATTCTCTCAATCACCATGTTCAACATGTGTCGCCGCAATGAAATAAATTTATTTTCCAAATAATCCCACCAAACACGACGTTTGCGATGAGCAAACCGATTCGGGGCGATGATTATGGAAGTTTTAATTATTATCAAACTGCCTGGTGCGTTCCGTTTGCATCGAATGCAATCACCGCAGTGCGCTGCAATTATCATTAACGCTTCCATTCAGTGTCCGAAAGTTCCGTGCCCCGCGCGACACGTTGCGGGCGGCCACAAGCCGTTGAGTCATTCGGAGCGCGGCGCACGGTGGCGTCGTAATTGAATTCTTCCCGCGTTTTGTCGCGCGATGGGGGAGATTATAAAGTACCGACCGACCGGCGGCCGGCTGAGTGACCGGCGACCTCCGCGAGCTGTGGCGAGTTAAATCATCGCGGCGGAAAGATGCATCGGTGCCCCGCGGGTGTTAGGAAATGCCATGGGAAGCGCTCCCAGCTCGACTTATCCCGGGGCCAACCGAATTACTTGCGGCTGGTCCGAACGGTGCACATAAAACTAGTCCAAAAGCGGTGCATTTCTAATGGTTTAGTGCATCGAATTCTGACCGCACCGACTAGACGGGGCCATCAAATGCAATGGCGCCACAAGCGCGACCATCAGTTCTCCTTGGAGTTTGTTCCTTTCGCTTTTGGAGGGTTTTGTTCTGTCCTTTGCTTGAGCGGATTGGAGGCAGCCGTTAGAGTGGAGATGTATGTGAGAAGTGCATAAAAAAAAGACGCAAAAAGCATAACAACAAAGTTATCATTTTTGCAGCATCGGGATGATGCTACCAGTTCCGACCGCCAGAGTTTGCGCCATCTCGTTTTTCATGCCGCCGCTTCGCCTGCTGGTCATCAATTTTTTTATTTTTTTTTTGCAAACGATCCTCTCTCCACGGTACGGTCGGGTTACGAGCGAGTGTGTCAGAAGAAGATGTTTGCGTCTGTATTTAGCGAACGCCTGGACAGTGCCGGTGCACGACCCAGGGACAAAGGGACGCCTGGACGCACGTAATGCCTCGTGTATTTTTTTTTCTCGCTGGTATATTGGCGCGAAAAATTAACATTTGGCCGGGCGTCCGTGATCGATCGGTTGTTCCTGGAGCTCGCAGCGGGATGACAAAACAGGCGCCACGGCGTACGTATTATCTAACGCTTGAACTTTCGAGCACCCCCAGTGGGCGATGCACTTTTCGATGCATGCATGCAACAGGCGGGGGATTACATTGTTTGCGTACTTAATTTCGAGGTGTTTTGTGAGTGCATGCATGTGTGTGTGTAGTGTCATCGCACGGCCTAGTGAAACGAGTTAATTGGGGGGTTTCAATTGACACCCTAATTAGGGAATTGAGCTGCTGCCTGATGAGGAGCAAGGGGGAAAGGGATGTGCGAGTACCATCACCATCTCGCTTCCGATGTAACAAAATTCCGCAGGAGAAATGTGTTGGCGGTGGCATGGATCGCCGTATTATGCGCGGGGAATTTCGCAACTTTTCCTTTCTTTTTTGGATGATTATGGCTCAAACATTATTTCATGGTTCGTTTATGTTTCTTTAAAATTGTAAATTTATTTTTATTTTTCACATTTTTTTTCGTCTTGACTCTGAGCTTTGAGTTGGTTCTTCTTGCTGAAAAATTCTTGCTGAAAATTTAAAAAAACAAAAAATAAAAATAATATTTATTCTATTTTAGTTGCCCACCAACAGGTGGCGCTATAACATTCAAGGGTGTGATGATGAAATTCAAACAAAATAGGAGATTCAGCATTGTTATCAATGCAGTAACAGACATGAGAATACGCAGAAAACGACATATAAATCTGTAATTAGTTCAAATTACGACATTCAAAGCTCCCTTCCTGACAGAGTGTTTTAAATCAAAACTAAAAATACAATAAGAATTTTATTTTAAGTTCACTAAAACCGTTTCTTTCTTGAAAAGGATTGAGGGCCATGGATTGGACCGTATAAAGTGTCTCTTAATTGTGTTATAAACCACTCAGCTAGCATTTCTGATCATATTTCTCCCTTTATCTTCAACATATTAGTCGCGCTCTTCTGACTACAAATGATCACACAACATCTCAATCGAATCGTTGCCTGCATTTGCTGATGTGCAAATTACGACTTCTGTAGCGATAAGAGAACGTACAGCATGCACACAAGATTGATGCAATCATTGGAAGGGTACGTGTATGATCTCGTAGCAGCGGCAGCAGCAACAAAATCAAAACAACGGGCCGATGAAACAACGATATGATTGAATTAGCATAGAATTGACTTTTGTTCCGATTGTACAACGTGTCGTTCTTGGTTTTATTCAGCAGCTTACCCTTTTCCACAACACACGCCGAGCAAAAACAAAACACTCAAACCACAGAGCGAAAAAACTCTATTCCCGCTCGGGAGCGTGTATGGTAATGGCAAATGAAGTGTCATAAAAACGAACGGTAAGTGTCATAATTATTCCGACATACCGTCATGTGCCGGTGTTTTCATTGGTCGTCCAAGCCTGCTTTGCCTATGCTCAGCATTTATCCACATAAAACATTATGACTCATCCCGGTAATGATAGCTTGAGCAGGAGATTTTTCCGAACCGCGCGGTTGCATCCGTGTCTAATCTACCGATGACAAATTGTTGAATTAGAATTAATTAATGCCTTGCGGACTCAGTGCGGTTTCAGTTTTTCGCCCGTTTACCCGAATCACCGTCGTCGCAAAGGGCGCATTTTTGCATGGCGCGATGACACAAAACCTTGCCTTGTGTAGCAATCCACCAATGGGCAGCACATTCACCACGCATCCCGTTCACCGGTGTCGGAAGAACAGCCCCACACGGTACGCGTGCTTTGAATTTGTTTAGTCATGTCATTTAACCGACCCACGTACGGGCAGAATGTGTGCCATAAGCTCCAAGGACCACGTGTGCTGAAGTGTGTTCTGGCTTCCACGACCAGGAAGCTTTGAGCGAACACAGACGGTATCCTGTGCCGAGATGCGTCTGTGGAGGATGCCTCCCGGTGAAGGTCCTGCCCCGCGCTCGCTCTCATTCCCTTTACCCGCCGTCAAAAGCCGTCAAAAGCCGTGGGGAAGACAATTGAAGCAATCGGTTGCTAAAAATAAAACCGCACCATATGATCGATGATGGCACCGACGAGTGCGGCGTTCGGCACGAAATGAAAGGACCGTACAGTTCTCCAGTACCACCACCACTTCTCCATCTGCTCCCACCTCCTTTCCCTACTCTTCGCCACACATACTATCACCCCTAACAATTGATCTCATTAAACAATGCTGGCAGGCTGCTTGCGAACCCGCGCAGCCCTCTGGAGGTTGGAGGTGGCCACGAACTCCTCGCACCAACCCACCGGTCCCACCGGCAATTGGTCGCGGCGCTTGAACTAATCGCAAACCGCGCCGCTTCCAAAACGTGCCGCGCACGGCACGGTATGATCGCGACCTTCAGATACGCGGGGCGCTGCGTTAATGGCGCTGTGTGGCATCTGAAGATGCCCTCCCTGCTCGCACACTCTTTAACCTGTTTTTTTTTGTGTGTGTGCATGTTTGGTTTTGCTTTTCCTTTTGCCATTGTCTTACATCGCGCGTTCCCTTTGCGCTTAGGGTTTGTATCGCCCTCGGTACGGAACCAACTCGCCGGTTTCCGATCTTCCGATTTCCGATGCCCATTAGTGATCGGTTTTGAATGCCGCGAACACCCGCGCCGCCCGGAGGATCCGGTTTGGAGTGTGGTGAAGCGAACGGAAGCAAAACAAAAAAAACAGGCCTCTCAATGAAGGGCACTATGCTGCGACTGCCTATTGAAGCACCGCAGAAGTAGCAATTCAATTATGCAGAATTATTTATGAACGTTGAAAACGCTCCATGGAGATCGTGTTTTCATTATTAAATTTACTTCAGGCTGTTTAACTTTTGCTCGTCAACAGTTCCATGACATTGAATGGTGTGCAGAAAATCATTTTTTTTTAGAAATTTGCGAGACATTAATCATCGAAGAAGCTACTTTTTTTGTAAAATAATAAAATATTAAAATTATTTTAAAATATTTAACGAAAACTAAATAATAGAAAAAGTTGTAATAACTTTTTTTTCATGGAGAATCAGTGGCAATAATGCAATTTTAACAAATTACAAGTGAAGGATGTTTTATGTTAATAAACACGAAAAAATAATGAAAAAGATTATATAATCGTATCTGATTTCTAGAGATTCTAAAAGAAAAGAAAGAGATCTAAAAGTTTTTATATAATTTTAAACATTATTCTTTACTTTGGTTTTTTAATTTCTCTACAGTTTCCCACGGACTTCGTTTTTCTATTGTTGTAAAATATAAGAAAATTACTCAAAAGGTTAAAAAATTTATGAATATTATTGTGTTGATCAAAGCTTGCTTTTTTTGTAACTTTATTTAGTATTTATCAAAGGGGAAATAGAATAAATTAAATTTGAAAATTAACCGAAATTTATTAGCATTTGTTATGTAATTTTATAATTGTAAGCAAAATGTTCTATAAAATCAAATAATTTTTCATTTTAATAACTTGTCCGTCTTCGTTGAAACGTCATGTAATAAAACTCAAATATTAATGTTAAGAGAATGTATTCCACCTTGCATCGTCCGCTAACGCCGGCCTAGTACAATGCTCTCCAACTACGGCGATGCACACATTGCGCTCAACACACATGCTGGCAATAAGGGAAAGGATCGTGTACGGAGGCCAACAGAAAAAAAAGGAAAGCACAAGTACGTTACCAATCCAATATTAAACTCCCATTTCGGTCTAGGCAATGGCGCATCTCCTCCAGCCGGCATGGTAGGAAGATGCACCACGCAATCCGCTCAATAGCTGCAGTTGATTGCACCGACGACGACGACGACGACGGCGGTGACACGATCACGCTGATGGAGGATCATGTGAGTCATACGACCATCGTGGCCTCCTCCACGGGGTGGGGGTGGGTACGCTGTCGGCAGTTATGCTTTAATGCGAACCATCTCCTGCCATCTTCTCCACCGACGACAACCGGCGTTGATAATAGCTGCCGTTGCCGATGCCGATGCTGCCGCTGGAGCGACGTCTTCAACAGGCATACGATGCGATGATCTGCTCGTGATGTGCGGAACTATACCCCGATGGTGGTGGTACCGTGGCCGACCGCAGTTCTCGGTCTCGGCGACGGGCTGATGGCCGATGACGCTCTACCCCTTCTGGTTGGAAAATCGGCCGACGGTACCCCGTTCGGTACGTTCATCATCCGCTCGCATCGGGCGGTGGGGTGGCTTGGCTCGTGTGTTTTTTTACTTTTTCGGCACTCACGACACCGATCTCCCGAGCACCTAAGCCAAATCGACGAAAATTGCACCCGCCAAGTGAAGCGGGCGGAATTTTTCGAGTATAAAAGTGAAGTCTGCCGTTGATTTGAATATCATTCCACCAACGAACACGGTTCGGTTCGTTTAGATAGGGTTAGCCACCAGTTAAGCAGCAACCGTTTTGAAACTCGTGCCCAGGACGTCGACGAACAGCCGTCAGGACAACTCGATTTCCCTGCCCGGTCCCTCGGACTTCCCAACCAGTGAAGGTCAGTGGTAAAACGTGCGGCACATCCTTGCCGATGCTCCCGGTGAGATCGTGCTGGAAAAGTGACTTTGTTTGGATTTCGTACAGTGTTTTCATTTGCAAAGAAGAATCAAGTGATGCTCCAGTTGTGAGACATTCGAAGAATGCAGTGTTTAAAATTTGCGAACGAATAAATCTGTGTAGTGAAAAGTATGTGATTGGTCCTGCAGGATATGGTGCCTGGTTGCCTTATACAATGTTCTTTAACATATGTACCAGGATAAAGTTTTTTTTATGAACATAATATACAATTTTTCTTTTTATTAAATGCAAGCTGACCTGCTGGTTGAATTGAGCTAATAGTTGTAACTATAAATGGTCAATTATGTAACCTATTTTTAAAAGGCTGTCTAGTTAAAGATCATCTGACTTTTATGCAAGAAAAAAAAAATGTAAAATTCCTTAAAATATAAAACAAAAACACTTGTCAAAAACCCTCCATAGTAGGCTCAGAATAAATAGACAATATGAAGATTTATAGAGTGGCGCCTCTTGTTGTGAATATCGTAACTAAACCTAAATAGGTTTATGTTTCAAATCATTTTCATGATTTACGATTTCTTATTAGTGTGTCTAAATAGTAGACTTAACAGTTTATAGTTATAATTTTTGTCCTTTTCACGAGTGTTCGACTGTTTGAGCATATAAAGATAACGCATTCTACTCAATCGTTTAACTCTTATCAATCTATAAATCGATCATCCACGCTCCAATGAAACAGCTATCGATCGATCGCATAACGATCAGCAGGAAAAACGAAAGCTTCCTAGAGCATACAATCGTTCTTAGGTCGCTAGCAAGCAGCAAGAAGCGTCCACCGCCTTCGCATGCATAATTGCTCTCAATCTAATCTTCACCGTAAGCGCGCAACATGCACCGGACAAATGATTCTCATTAGAGTATCTTAATTAAAATCTGTTGTATTCAAATCAGTTTGCTGCCAGGGCAGACTGGGCTGCTGGTGGCAACGCCAGCGCCAGCATCATCGCCATCCCCAGTGACCTTTCCCTTCACATTCATTCCCTGACTGACGAAATCTCACCGTACCGGGTCGGCGGATTTTGGTCAGCCTTTACGACCTTCGCCGTAAACGACGAGCCCCGTCCAGTGCGGGACTGATCGTGACGCACAATCGCAACCGGGTCTAAGATCTTGGCTGGCAAGCGATTGATTGATGAGGCTTTCTAGCAGCGAACAAGAGAATGTGGAAGTAAGAAAAAAAAAACGAAATTTAACAACTTTTTGCGCGATCCACGAAGGAAAGGCTCCACCGTGATCGTGTGGAGGCACCCACGGCGCACCGGTGCTAATTCTGGCATAATTACATCAGCCACCTGCAGCCGACCAGTTGCATCCCAGCCGGCGTCTTCGGCGAGGGTGTCATCCTTTGGGGCATACGGCTTAATTGGTTTGATGTCATCAGGCTTGATTAACCCTCCCCCGTTTCCGACACGTTCGCACGGTGCTGATGCACTTGGGAAGAGATGTCATTGGAGTGTCGGACGCTCTCTCTCTCTCTCACCCGTACGCTAATAAAACCACAATCTAATTATTTCACACACACCACCACCACACCGTCCTGGTGACGGGGGTGGCTGGTCGCGAGCGGTTCATGGCACGCCTGGCACCTCAACACCGGGAAACCAATGGTCCGCAGCGAAAGATAACTCAATTTGACAGCATAATTGCATTCTGCGCCGTTGTTTTAGCGTTGTCGTGGTCATGTTTTTCGTTTTGTTTTGTTTTTGTTTTTTGCACCTCTGTTGTGTCGCTGTTTTCATGTCGTTTTCGATGCACCATTGTGCAGATCGATGTGCAGTACCGGGCACTTGCATAAGTCCGAGACGGTAATTTTGCATGCACCGAATACCATGTCGCGGAAGGCTTCGATGCAGCAGCCACAGCAGCAGCAATCACAACCGAGGTTCGACTCGATTTCTTCGATTCGAAGCTCCATCACTGGGGCCCATCCCGGCAGCCGTACGGATCGGAATCGGACTCCGAATGCACAATGGTTATGTAAAAGAAATGCACCGCCGCACGCTGCCATAAACCAACCGTACCGCAGAACAATCGATTTTACACCCCGGCGCCGTACGTCTCACGCGGCCAATTCCGGCAGATGAAGCGCACGGTCGATCGTAAATATCGAACGCATAATGGCTACCGGTTTTGGCGCGTGCGAAACCACACAATGTAGCAGATGGCAATCAGCGTTCATGCCGGTTCATGCCGTCGCTGGACGCTGACGGACGTACGGACGGACGGACGGACTGACCTAACGCGCCGCTAACTTATGGTTCGCTTCCTTCTTTGCAGGTAGTGTGAACTACGACTGCGTGACCGACGCTTCGCAGAATGATGGCGTACCATCGTAACCGGCTGGCCGCACTGGTCGTGCTGTGCTGTGCCGTCCTTGTGCCGGCGCACGCTGCCACCGGTCTGGCGAAGCGTGAGGCACCGCTGCCCCCGAGCGGCAGCTATCTGCCACCGTCGTCGTCGGGTGGTGCCGGTGGATATCCGGGCGCGCAGACTCCGTCCTCCAGCTACGGTGCGCCGGGCGGTGGTGCCGGTGGTTGGAGCGGAAATGGAAACGGTGGCCGTGGACACTCCAACGGTGGTGGTCATTCGTCGGCTCCGTCTCAATCGTACGGTGCACCGTCGGCTCCGTCTCAATCGTACGGTGCTCCGTCGGCTCCTTCTCAGTCATACGGAGCTCCGTCGGCTCCTTCCCAGTCGTATGGCGCCCCGTCGGCTCCGTCGCAATCCTATGGCGCTCCTAGCTTCGGAGGTCAGCAGAGCTCGGGTGGTTTCGGTGGACACAGTTCCGGTGGACACTG
>JXWZ01004207.1:0-41756 GCA_000956215.1 Anopheles farauti No. 4
GCATCTACATGGATCCACTTGAGCACTTCCGACCGTCAGGTCCAGAAGTGCTAGCCTAGACAGGCGATGAAAATGCGAGCGTGTGCGAGGGAAGAGGAGGGCGGCAAAAATTTGAATAACAAATCATTTGGGAATAATTTACACATTACCCCCTTTTGCATTCACTCGGTGTTGGTCGTCTGTGTACGTGTGTATGTGATCTCGGTGTGGTCCCTCGCATCCAGGCCAGATGAGCGTGCGGGATCAAGTATGTCCTCTCGAACGCTACGCAACTGCACAGGTTCGACCGAATTTCAATTTTTCCGTGCACGAAATCCCGGTTAGTCGACGGGATGTGTGACGAGCACTCGGCATAATGGTCTCCGCACGTGGTCCAGGGTCCGGGGCGTTTGAAGATGCGTTCCAATTGCTCCCAAACACGGTGAACCTCGGACAATGGGCAGGGACAGAGCGCGTCGGGACTTTGTTTAGCGACGTTCTTTCGCATCCGGGTTACAGCCAGTGACACCGATTAAATGGCGACGGCGATAGTTTGACAAGTTCCTGCACTGAACGTGTGTATCCGCTGCACAAATTAAGTGTTTTTACACACATACATGTGCATTTCACCCAGACATCAATTCGTTATCTTGTGGTTTGGGCTTGGGGGAGCATTTTGTTGCACTATTCGAAACACCGACCATGGCAGTCCATCACTTATGCATGCCTTGCGCTACGCCTCAACTCCAGTGCGATGATTACTGGGTTTCGGGTCGTTTGTGCATGATAATCGGATAAGTTTCATGAACATTACATCCGGCGTGCCGATTGCCGGCACGTTTCCACCCGATAATCGGCAACCCTGGTACTCCGATGCGGTGATGAATAATGTGTACTAAACGGTTGCACTGGGAGACACTCTCCATTAGCAAGTTGCACGTCTGCAGGCCGGAATGTGTCCGGAAGTCGTCGACCTCGGACTCTCCCGGGAGGTTTGCTCTGGAGAGGAAAGTGGAACTAAAAAATCCTGGACTTTAACGTCGGATTTTCCATTTTAAAGCCACGCCGGTGTGACCAAGGTCACGAAAAACACAGGTACTCCTTTGCGCTCCGCAATTTAGGTACGGCGCACAAAGAGTTTGTGTCACGCGCTTGTTTGTGAAGAGCCTCTTGTGCTACGCCGGTCACCATTTTGAGCAGGATCCACCTTAGTAGACGCTCCGACAAACACATTCGCACGCCCACACTCGAAGCTGTCAGTCCAGGATGAGAGGCTCAGAATGTTCGGAAGCTTCTGTCGCTGCCACCGACAGACTGACGCTTTCTTCAAAAACCCTAACCCCAAATTTTAAGCAGCATTATGTTGTTTTCTCATTTCCAAATCCAAATTGTTTATTGTGTGTCGTAGCTCGCACGGCTCACCGGCGTACGCAAGCCAACACGTAATCACGTTCGTCACAATCCGCCGACGTATAATTGCTTGCGCAGCGCCGGAACAAACTTGTGTCCCTTCGCGCGGAGTAAAATCACATTTGCATAAAACCGTTCCCCGTTCCGCCTTTATATATAAATACATCTCCAACGTTGCACTCCAGATTACACTTCCGGGTTTTTTTTCGGAAGGAAAATAGCATTGCGAGCGAACTACTGTAGCAACGGAAAAAGTGAGGTTAGGTGCCACCGAAACGATCACGCGACTGGGTTGGTCAGCTGTGTGTAGACCACATGTGAAGTTGTAGATTCACCATAGAAATGTATGTGAAACTCGAGATTCGCCATAGAAAGAGAGAGAGAGAGAGAGAGAGAGAGAGAGAGAGAAGATGAGAGAGTGAAAGAGAGAGATAGAAAAAGGAGAGAAAGTAGAATGTTTGTCTGGTGCTCCCCGGGAGGGAAAGTTTTCCCTGTTTGTTTAGAATTAATTTATGGAATAAAATTGGAAAAACATTTTTGCTATACTCCATGCCCGGCGTCCTCGTTTTCACAACACTGGGTGTATGTGTGCCTGTGTGTGTTTACGATTCCAATTCCCGTAGCTACCCTGCTTCTTCATCATTTGTCGCTGGTTGTCAGGACATCAGAACGGTGGCGGGATGGCGACAGTCAGTCAGTCGGGCGACTGACAGTTCGCGGTACAGTTTTCTACCCCGGCAGACACGCTTTTTCACCATTTTACGCAAATCAGACCAGCAAGAGCTAGCCAGACGAAGGGAGAACGATGACGACGACGACTACGCTAGCTACTCCTGCACGCTGGCGGCACGCTCCATCGTTCGATGATTTGCTTTGCAGCAGCACCGTGTGAACCCCCAGGGCAGATGGAAGTTTTTTTGGTCCTCTCTCGTCCTGAACGCACACAGTGCAGAAGATAAGCGCATGAAGAGATTTTGCTTTTTCGTTGTCTCCGAAGCGTGGAGTGGTTTTTCATATTGACGACACAAAAAAAGGCAACGCCACACTTCAAGAACAAATTTAAAGCAAGTATGTGGTGTCCGAGCAGGAAAGTTTTGTGCAGAACGGGTGCGAAAGTATGTTAGTGTATGTATGTCTTTTCTCACGAGCTCAACTAAAAGCCAAGAAACAGTTACCAGTACATCATATTTGTTGGTCCTTCGATCTGGTTTCCAAATCCGCGCGCATTCGGTTACGACACCCGAACTGGTACCGTCGTTTAGTGGGTGGGAGAGCGAGTCCGAGACACAACAATTATCCGTCCAACGCGTTAATCATAACCCCGAACATTGAGCCTGACACACCGACAACACAGCGGGAACTGGAACTATGGTCCATTGTACGCGGGTCTAACAGCGTCACTTATTTATGACGCTCTACAGGAGCGTTTTCGAGTGCTAGCGCCGAAGGAGTCACAGCCACACGGAATCCAACAGCTCGGGTACAACAGGCTGCCCTGGTCAATGTTTTTGAAATATTTACGATCTTCCTTTGTGTGGCACCGCACGGCGACAAGAACGACCTCCACCGACGGAGAAGAGACTTCCTGTAATGGTAAAAACTCCACCATCCGGCTAATAAGCCGTGTACGACTGTTCAACAACCGGTTGTAGTTGTCGTACGCGCCCTGGAGACGATTATTAAAACCCCGCTACATCGCAAGCTGCTAAACGTAGCTCCCACTTTCCAAGTTGGCAGGTGATTACTTTATTGCCCGATTTGACCGGCGATGAGAGCGAATTAGTACTAGATGGGTGAAGTGCGAAAAGCCATAGAAATGACCAACCGAAACCGATGTTGCCCGTCGACATTCCACGGCGATCAATCGACGTGGTCACCATGTGTGCATCGGGGGAAAAGTTCGTAGGAAAGGCTATTTTTCCGACAGTTTGACAGTACTATCCTAGTGGCGTCATCTAGTCTGTTGTAGTGAATGGTTTGTCGACCAAAATGGCCTAAAAACGACTGCAAGCACACTGTGCACCGAACAGATTGGGCATTGATTATGCGACGTTGTCGTTTGATGGTATCACTTTACACCCCGTCGGCATCCCTCGCCCACTCCAGCGGCATCAGCGGCTACTAAAACCACCGAAAAGGGTAACCATGAAACAGTTGAAAAGCAGCTTGCAGCAGCCTGCTAGCGTTTTTGCAATTTATGTGCGGACCGGAGGTTTTGATTGCGGTTTACGGGAGCATTTGATTGATTTATTGGCGCTGGTAGCAGCTCCACGGAACAGTTGCGCCGCGTGCTGGAACGGAATTTTGAGGGCTTTTTGTTTTCTTTTTCATGTAGTGACACACGTCCTTCTTTCTCCCTCACACACATACACACACTATCTGATCGAAAGACGGGTTAGTAACATGTTTATTAGATGACTTTTTTCTTGTTTTAGGTTTGGAACCCGATTTGCGTTTAGATGGGTTTATAGCTGGCGGTTCTATTATCGCTAGCGAGGAGGGAACGCACGGCACAAGTGTCAAATCAAAGTAACCCTCCAGCGCAGAACACATGCACGTGCTGCATCCATTTTTTCTGTGTCAAAAGAGCTAATGGAGATACCCAGGCGTACCGACGCAGTGATGTGCTTTTCAGTTCTTTAACAAATATGAACTTAAAAAAGAATAAAATCCTAAAAAAAAAATCTAAATCAATAAACACACCGAATTTAAATGGAAACAATGCTTTGTGGATTTAAACCGAAATTAAATCGTCGGAAACGAAGCAACCAGAGATTCCATTCCACGAGCACTCAAAACAAGAGTTTAATGTAAACAAAAAGGAAATAAAAGGTTAAAATATTTATAAAAGTCATAACAAACAAACAACTTGCAATACAAAAGAATCATAAAACCAAATTGCAAAGCGTCGAATTATCTACTTTTTGAAAAAAAATCTTTAATTTGATTCGTCTCTCTTTTTGCCCATCACTAGCGCCAACGCTAACATATCAACGGGAGGCACTTTCGGCAAATGGCTTAAGCGATGGTTGCCTCGACGCCGTGCTCCCCTCGAGTCGTTAAGTACTGACACACGGAGCCTGCACTGCACTCTTACACACACGAGACATCTGTTCCCAATTCCTCCCCAATCTGGTACGTGTCGTGAAGTGAATCACGTGGAAAAAAGTATCTCCTTGGCATCTCTTGAATCTTGATGGTCGCGGCAAATACTGAGCAACAACAACAGCAAGCCCGGCCTTGTGGAGTGCACCGGGCACGGCTCGGGCCGGGAACGGATCGCAGGTAAGCGAGCAGGGCGAAAGTTTTCTCATTATTTCTGTCAGCACACCGTTCCGACCGGCCGAACGATATGTCTTCGAGAGTGCTCGGTGCCGAATTTGTTTTTTTTATATTCTGGCCACATTTCGCGCTACCCGACAGCGTTTGGCACTTGTTTATGGGCGTACGGTTCAATTTAATTAACTCGGCAAAATATTTCAGCACCTAACCCGATGGCCTCCTTGTAAAACAAAAAAAAAAACGAAAGAAAAAATCGTTCGTGCCACGCGTACACAAAACGCGCGCGACGAAGACGAATAGAGGCGGCCAGAGGCACGAAACCGTCACCGAGAGCTACCAGGCGTCTCCTCGCCGGGCTTCTGCACACAGGAAGAAAAAAACAACATCCCGTCCATGAGTCGCGTCATTCGCATGGTGGTGGTGCCACTCGCGAATGCAAAGCCCGTCACGTGAAAGGGACGTGTGTGTCGGTGCGGCTGTGTGCTACATGCAACAACAGCAAACCGCAAAAAATGGCCGCCACGAAGGGACCCTATTTGTCATCCGTGCTCAATCCTTTTCGCTGCGTGATGCCGGGTGGAGGAAATGTGATGTGGAAACGAACCCGTGAAAAAAAGCGTACATTCTCTCACCCGACACCCAACCCACCGAGAACAGAACCCCAAATTTAATCAAATTCACGAACGCTCCCCGCTCCCGAAGATAATGATGATGATAATGCACTTAAGTGATTCTATTCTATCGTTTTATTATCGTCGACGACCTCCTTCTCTCCTCCCGCCCCTCAGGGTGCTCCTATTGTTCGGAGCTGCGTGCCTCGAGTGTCCCTTTAACGAGCGAGCGCGCGTTTCGGACGTCGGCCGAGCCATTAATCTTTCGACCGGGCGCGGTCCCAACGATCCACTCTCACACTCGTGTAGCCTGTAGCCATCTACCTCCACCTCCACCTTAACGATGTAATAGTAGCTGTAGTATTTCTATGCAAAGCGACCAAACTCACACACACACAGGGATATTGAAACGACAAATGTGTTCGTCTTAAAAAGGAATCAATGCGAATCACTGCTCAGACAGCTCGCGGAAGACGGCTCTTCCTTGGTGTGGGTGGTGGGGGCGTTGTGCTACCTGCTGACGGTTGCAGATATCCTCGCAGGGACGGGCGATGGTTTCCACCATCGCACTCGCAGCTCCCCTCCCCTCCCCTCACCTCGAGCGACAATAATGGTGATGTCATTTTTCTTGCACCACCACGCGGCCTTTCATTACTGCCTTCAAGCGCTTTTCATATCTCCACTCGAGAGGTGCTCCTGAGGTGAACGAAGAGGAAGAAAGCCAATGCTGCAGTTTCGAGGTGCACAAAAAAACATATTTCCACCGGTCTCTCCTTCCTCTCATCCCGTGTCTGAAAAACGCACAGGATGACAAAAGGTAATTTTTCTTCACCATTTGAGACGAATATTACTGTGTTGAATATTTCGTATTCTTACGCTTTTCATCATAACAGACGCCCGGAAAGGTCTGTGTTCTGATTGTCGAGCGAAGAGAATAGACTTTGACGTTCTGTTTTGGTCAAGCTTTGCTGGGCAGAGAAGTTTAGAGAAGTAAAAACTCGTTTATTTATGAATATATTTAAATTATATTTTGTTTTGCTCGAAATTACTTTCTTCTCCTATTCAATTGTGAAAACGCATATACAAAAGACTTGCCCAACCACATCCGAGGGCACTGTTAAGGAGTTAAATAAGGCATTATAATTTAATCAAATATGCTTCCCGTCTGTACCCTAATATCTCCAGTTCCCGTTTCGCTACCAATGTGATAGGTAACTGGCAGCTGCAGCATTCACATCAATGTCCTTACTCCAAGGGTGGAGACTACCTTCGCGAAGAAGCTGAAAAGTCAAACCAACGCCGTCCACTGTCCTACGAACGAACTTGGAACAACCGAACGAGCAAAACGCCGGGAATCGAAACGCCAACAAATCAAGCATGAAAGTGTTTACACTTCCTCCCACCCGGACTCCCTGTGGAGTCGTTTCCCACTTCCCCACCATCTACACTACGCAGAAGACAAACAGGGACGCAATTCAATCGGAAAATCACCGATACCACGGGGGCCAAACCCCATATCAACGGTTCCTCCGTCCGAACGCTTCCCCAAGGCTCCAATAACGAGAATGAGTGTAATGGATTAGATCGGTTCGGGTTCGGCTTCTTCCAGGTTCTCATTCTCCTCGGGTCACCCCTTTCGACTCAGACCACATGACTTGTGTTGGCGGAGTGAATAGAAGAGAACGAAGAAAGAAAAACTACTAACCACCCCGTTAGAGGGAGCCGGGCGAAAACGAATTGCAAATAAGCCCTTATGTGTGTGTGTGTTTGGGTGCCACATATTGCTTTAAAGTAATCGAGACTCGGTTATCTGGTTGACACACTAGCTTCAGTTGCCGATGTCAATGGCTTTATGGATTGGAATTACCTTTCGTGCAACGATTCCGATGTTCTTCCGAAACTGATCTGGGAAACCGGTGACTGGAGATATTGGCAAAAAAAAGAATTAACAGATCGTTAGAAGTCGTCCCACGAAGTCGAACACGCTAACCGGAACGTAATGTCCATCTTGACCCGAACACCGAACTGTCAAGCGGAAAGGCACCAACAAAAAAAAAGGGTTCACCGAAACTTTTTCCACCATCGATGATGGGCCGAAAGACGAAACCGAAGACGGTGTCCGGATTCCTGTGGGTGGAGCATCACACATTGACAGCCACTTCTACGGGCAAGCGAGCGCATTGCAGCGGGTTCGTTAGTTGCGGCCCCGCACGGTTCATTGCACACCCGAAATTGGCGAGAAAAGCAGCCCCTTTTCTCCGGTTGTGCCGTTTGTTAACACGAGAAGGAGCTGCCGGGGTCGAGTGGGTCATTATTTTCAGTGCCCGTTGCTTCGAGCGAGGTGGATGTAAACGAGCGAAGTTTGACAGCTGCTGTCAACGGTGGAAAGGCAAAAGAATAATAAAACGGAATCCTCTCCACGCAAACCGTGTAGCTTGCGGGTTTGCGGTGGAATGCTATCAACAGTGTTCGATCCTTGTGCTGACCGATCCGGCTGAAGGATGAAGTTTATTCCACGCATATAAAAGCCATCGTCTAGGGTACCCGCTCCCCTTGCCACTAATCATCAACATCATCGTCACTTTCTAACCTCAAAACACTGGTTGCCCACAGCAAATTTCCCACGTGCCAGCTTTGGAAGACGTTCGTTCCTCTTTCAGATTTTTGGGAGCAATCGGTGCTAATCGCTAACACCGCCCGGCACCGGCGTATCCTTTGCAAACAGAGCGGCCAGCGAGAAACGGTCCGATAGTTCGAACGGCGGACGGGAGTTCGTAATTAAAGTTAAACACACATACACGTTCGCAGGCTGACACCCGGAGCTTGTTGTCGTCAATAAAAACCGGCATCTTTGAAAGATTCGAGCCGAGAAAACCCCGTCTGCCCAAAGTGCGCCCGAACAAATATTTGTACACGCGCGCGCTTACTCTCTCTCTCACTCACACATACGCGCGCGCTGAAGTTGGCCCCTTTTTCTCGGCCACAAGCCAAACAAGCCCCAAGACTTTGACGCAAGGCCGAGCGCTTTCGTTAAACAATATTTGCACGGTCAAAACTTCGGCACGCTAAACCGATTAAATTTTATCCCGTATCAGCATGGGGAGTTTTTGGAGCATGTGTCGAACAATCGCTGGTGAAGATATGGTCAGGAGCGATAAGGTGTTGGGCACGCGTGTCGCCTAGTTTTCGGAAGTGGCAGGTTGTACAGGGAAGATGCTTACGGTCGGTTAATAGTGGAGAGTCATCAAGTTTGCCTAGCGTATAAGACGGATCTACCGAACTCTTCCAAGAAAACATGTGCTCACTGAGCAATTAATACACAACCAGTCTTTCCCGTGCTGACGTGTCAATAAATAAACATAAATAAACAGCATTCCTCGATCGGCACCCGTAACTCCTTTAAATTCCGATTAAATCGTCTGGAAGGGACATCTCCTCCACGTACCACATATCCAAGCACCCGAAATGATTTGTGACCTCACTTGCCTGCCCTCTGCCGTACCATTGCATGTTGGGAGTGTTGTGTCAGCCCGTAAGGCGGTCCGGTATTATTGATTAATTGACTGCCGTCTGCCACGCCAACTGTGCTTTGCGCACCCACACTTCGTTGGCTTTCGTCGAATTGCCGGATATATCGATAACGATTACTCACGCCACGCGTCGCAATGCACATGCGGCTGGTGTGCAACCGTGTGCAGTTCTCGTACTGCGAATAGCACAGCCCATCTCTGGCAGGCCCTTTCGACAAGCATCTTTTGAAATGCGGATATCGAAAGACGTGCCGTGTACCTTCAAGACTACTGCTCGCACAAGGACACCCGGACGTTTGGTGTCATTCGTTTACCGACTTCGTACTGCACGCATCCCGGGTTCGAGAGTAGCTGAGCAGCACGGAGACAAATGACAGTAAAATAAGATGAATTATTTATCGTTTCAAACCACTGTCCAACAAAGACCTCACACAGCGCGTGGCTGAGAACGTGGTCCGGTCTGTTCCGATGCGGTGAGTGCAAGATTCTTGTACCGGATATCACCGACCGGAGAGCATCCGGAACGTCCGCAACCGGAAGAACAGGGAAAATATTTTCAATATATTCATCTTCAAACGCCAATACGCGGCATAAATATTCAAGCAAAACAATACGTTGCATAAAAACGCCAAACAAATGGAATATACATTGGCACACTTTATTTGATTCTTTGTAGTGGATGTCGGACAATTTATCCTCTCGATTACTCAATCTCGGGCGCTGTTCGCTGGGGCTAATGAGTGTAATTATCACGTCAATAGTGAGCTGCTACTGCTAGTTGCAGGTTAGTATCTTCCTGTGCAGATATCGCGACATCCTGAAGAAGTGATATGTTTAATCTGGAGATGTTATACACACACCAAGCCCGCGTGCGGCAATGTAAAAGGAGTTTTACTCAGGATATAACGGTGATGGTGATGAAAATGGCGTCTGCTATTAGTGGCAGACTTTATGTACACATACATATGTGTGTGTGAACGAGTGTTGCCCAAAATGGAATGGATATGACAGCCGCGGCACTCGTTAAGTGGGTCGCCCGGTGGGCAAACATTATCCGCATAATTAACGCCTTGGCTCCGGTGGCTACTGTGGCAAGCGAGCCATAGAGAAATGAAAAAGGGAGAGAGAGAGAGAAAGAGATATGTATATACAAACGCAATTTCGGTGGCATTCGGTGTGGCGCATATTTAAAAATGTATCAACCGACATTGCTGGTTGGGATGTAACGTACACACACGAAAAAAACGAATTCAGCGCAGGCAGTTTACAAGCAATGCAGAGTTTTTCGCGCGATCCATCTCACAATTCGATGTGTAGCTGTTAGTGACGCGATCGCCATGTTATGGAAATGTAACCTCCCTAGTCATCCCAACTGGCCGAATGATCCGAATGAATGATTAGTTTATTTAACCATAAAGTTTCGCACTAGGATCTGATAGTATTCCAGTGGTCGGTAACTCGGCAAAATATTAAAAAATTAAACACCAGCAAAAATCGTTTAGCAGAATCCGTGCCTATAGGAAGCCTTAGTAGATTAACCTCTTCATTTCATAAACGTTCATGAGAGATTGTTCCAGCAACGTTTTCCAGCTCCCTGCTAAACGGGAACAAATAAACAGTTGTTCGAGAAAACAAAATCTGTCAAAACGCGTCAGAAAACATGAGCTACCCACCAGATGTGCGATTCGTCAATTAGTATCTACAAATTAAAAAAAGAACTCTCTCAAACACTGAAATTTGGCGTCAGTTCAGCAGGGTGAGCTCGTTTCAGTTTTTATTTATGATATGCCTTTTTTAGGGGACATGGTGGTCGATCAGGAGCGAGTGAGTCATTACTTGTAAAGCAACTCTACACAAGCCCGTCATTCATTATGCAGTGCGATGCGCGTCACATCCGTATCCGTGTGTGGTTGTACGGTGCGATAGACACAACAATAACGATGCACCACTACCTTCGCACTCACACGTCCAGGAAAACAAAAGCACCCAGCAGCACCGGCTCATAAAACGCCGCAATCCCTGCCGATTTACAGTAAATATTGATTAAATTTTCATCACTTTCCGTTTTGTCTCCCTTCGGTGCAATGAGATCAGGGGAGGGGGCGCCATCATGTCCGCTCGCGCGCTTGCATGGGTGGCCAACTTGATTACCCTACGCGCGGTCAAATGTGCCTCGCTCGGTGCTCGGTTCCAATCGTACTCGCAAGGGCCGACGTAAATAAAAGTGCCAAACACGCGAGCAGACACTGATGCAGTGCAATTGTGGCGGAAGGAGATGGGTCTGGAAACGAGTGGCACCTCTCCAAACATGCTGCGTGTGTGCCTTGATGCCTTTGCCATATGCCAACTCATCTGTCAGAACCCGTCCTGGAACCAGCACCAACACCCCGGTTCCTAAAAACTTCCACATATGTAAATGCCTAGTTCGACATTCGACAATCCCTACAAAATCTACCTCTATAGTATGCGACAACAATTATCCTACATCGATCAGAAACACGGCATCGTCGACTCATAACATGTGACAGTTTTTATACTTCTTTTTTCGTGCGATCCCTCGTGGAAGGGTTGATCCAAAATTGCACGAAAATTAATTTCCATTTGTCCGCGCGTCCCGCCCGGAGCCGAGTGCTTGTCGCGGAATTACGTATCTTTTGTTCCGTGTGTTCGTGTGCCCGCGTATCTCCACGTCGCCCATTTGCAAAACCGATGCAATTGTCAAAATGTTGCGCGAGCTGCCTACCTTTCAGTGGACGCGCGGCAATGGTGGGCTTCGGCACGCCCGGCATAAGACTTGCCGGAGCTGGCCTTGAGGTTTCGTAATTAAAAAGTTTTTAATTAAACTTCATCACCTCAACGTTCCCGGTTTCGCTCCACAGTTCCGATGGTTGATGATCCCTTCCTACCCCTCACATACACACGGCAACGGGAACGCACGGCAGCAGAACGACCATCGAAACGGACGCCACTGTCTCTGCGTCCGGATCGGAACGTGTGCACAAAAGCCGGCACATTTGTAGGACTGTGAGTAGCAGCAGAACACCGAAGCGTAGCAGCCACGCTGGCCTATGTCAACATGCTCTCCCAACTGCCTGGCGGCGGGAATGAGAAACGCACCAGAAAACGACCAAACCTAACTGACAGAGCAGTCGGGATATAGGTGACGCCGCACACAAACCAATACGCCACATGAAGTTGAAGATTTCTTCACCATCTTCGACACACACTCATGCGTGGGCGGGAGATAGCAAAAAGCGAGCTGGCGAGACAGAGAAATAGAGAGAGAGAGAGAGCCAGCTTGACCAGATACCATGTGCCGGAGAAACCTTATACGTCACGATGTTCTTCCACTGTGCGGTGAAAGAGGCTCGCACAAAGCCAGCTGTAGCCAAGATGGGCCAAAACGAAACTCCAAATTTGCCGTTATCGTGCGCTGTACCAAGTGCGAGTGTATGTGTGTGTGTGCAATTGAATTGAAATCCGACACTCGTTTTAAGCTGTTCTAGCTCTCCTCGTCCACCACCGCTCGTTCGCACTGCTCCCGAGAGATGCCCCAAATTGCCGACAGCGTTTCCCATGGTGGAAGACGACGCATCGCATAAAGCCTTCTAAAAACCGGCGCAGCAGCCGAGAACGAAAACCGGGAAAAGTTGCCGGGAAACTAAGTAAAAGTTCGCGTTATGCAGCCAACAGTGGCATTGGGCATATGCAGTCCGACTTTAATAACGATCTTACGAGGTGTGTATGTGAGGCGGTTTTGTCGGCGTAAAAGCGTGAAATCTTCCCAAGTGGTGGTGGGCGAGTGGCACGAAGGGGGAAACAAATTATTGGAGGGAAAATATTCTGTGGTTTCCGGGCTTCAGCCAAGCATACAAACTCACACATCCATAGTAGATAAACATAATATCCGAGCGCTTCGTTCCGTCGCAGGGAACCATTAGCAGCATCAAACGATACCTGCGCCATTGTGGAGGGGTGCGTGATGAAAGGCCGCCATCGCCACGTAAGGAAAGCTAAATGAATCGTGTCATTAAAGGTGGATTAAGAACAATTACGCAACCCCGTAGTTTAGAAATGCAATCTTGCAGTGCAGAGCATTCAAGTCCGCGTCCACGTACGCGTGTCACTGTCAAGTATTTGTTGGAAGCTACTTTCGAAAGGGTTCTTGGGTAAAAACTCCAGCAAGAGTACTTCATAAATAATCGCTAGTCATCGAGCGTTTGCGGGTGGACCGCAAAACATCAGGGCAAGCTGCTCATAGAAGTTGCGCTGCTCCGGAAATCTAGCACGTGAAATATGATCTCGCAACATCTGTGCGAATGTTGCGACTCTCGAACGGGGAAAACCACTGAGTTGTCTGAAGGACGTCCGTGGTTCCAAAGATCGCAGAACGGCGAACAGCACAGTGAGCAGAAATGAGCAAACGCGACAAAGCGCAACCATTTTCGCTCTTAATTATTTCAAAACGTTAAACTTTTAATTTTCCTTCTGACACCTTAATCCACCGAAGCAGCACCAAGCACCAAACAATGGCAAACAAATGGCGTAACATCGAAAAGTGAAACGGTGACGTGGTACAGGTACGGGTATACGAAAAAAAACAGCAAGAATTGACATAGAGGATTCAACTATCTGGTTGTGCTTTTTGTGTTCTATTCATCCCACGTTTTGCCATCTTGTTGGTCGGTAATGATGCGACCACTCATTTTCCACTCGCCCAAGTCCCATCATAACAGGCTCATGAATACGACGTCGAAAAAAATACTGGCAATCTTGCTGAACAAGACAAATAACTTCCCAACGCTCGGACACTGGTACCTGGGAAACGGCTCGCTGCCGGAACCGGCGAGTAATTTATGATTTTTAAATAGTGGAGTAATTAAATTAATTCAGCTATTCATTCATTTCTTTCACTCGTGCTAGAATGAATTGATCCTGATGACAGTTCTACCTATTCCGCGATAAGCGTACGAAAATTCAATTTATTTTTACTTTTGTTTTTGTATAAAACATCCAACTTTATCTAGCAGCTCGAACATAGAGGGAGTTTTCTGTTTGTTTTGCTCGTGGGCAAAACTGCCGACGCAAATAGAGAATGAGAAAACTTTCGCCCTATCGCTCGAACCGAAAACAAATCACGCCGAACAAACAAACGTGGCCATCGCTAAGAGGCTTCGACCAGTGCGGATCGACATCCGCAAACTTCGATTATGTGCATGTGTCCCCACGGTGTAGCTTGCACTCGGTGTCCCCCGAGAGGCTCTCAACCGGCAGATTAGTCACACACATCCATCCGCTACCAGCATCGGCAGCCATCTGTACACTCAACGTCGATGTTCCGATGTTCGGCGTTATGGCAGCCCGTCGTGCGAGTCCACCCCGTTTTATGGCGCGCAGGCGCACTCTTTCCTCGGCACGGGGAAACGAACCACTCCTACTCCGTCTGCAGGAACGTGAACAACGTATGGAGCGGTTCGAACCAGCGTGAAACGAACTCGAGCAGCAGTAGGGCGGTGGCGACCAGCAGCAACGCCACCAGCGTTTCGTAGCACCCGATCAAGTGATCATTCTTGAGCGGTGTTGGTAGGTTCTGGTTTTGGAGCGGTCGATGCCGGAACAGGTTATAGTTGACGTAGTGCCGCAATCGATACGTCACGTACCCGGACGTCAGCAGATAATCGAGCTCGCGATCGATCTGGTTAACCAGGCAGGATTTCTTCGGATAGTAGATACCGATCGGGAAGCGGACAAGGACGGAACTCCCGGCCATGTGTACCGGTCCGGTACGTGCGGCCTGGAAGCGATTGTGGAAGGCGATTCGCTCGATGTCGGTAAAGACGGCGGTGGCTGGGGCGCGTTGGCTCGCCAACGTTTGCAGCAAGTTTTCAATAGACACGTCTGTATCCGGTAGCCAGGTGATCCTATGGGCGCAAAAGAGAGAACAAAATTTGTACAAGTTGCGTGTGTAGAGCGAATACAAGCGTTTAATTGGTCTGAAAGACCCGCACCACTACCACTACATCGTCCGCTTCATATGCAATGGAAAAGTACCGTTCGAGAATATCTGGTAGTTGCTGGAGATAGAGAGCAGAGCCGAGCAGTGAGTAGAAGCGATAGTTTGCCTTCACCAGTGCGTCGATCGTCTGCAGGGGGGAGAAGTTTTTGTGCTCTTGCAGATACTCGAACAATGAGCTCTGGTAGCTGGTGCGTACCACCAAACAGTAGTACATCCACAGGAAGAGCAGAGTGCGGGCGAAGTTACGTGCCGGTACCCGCTGTAGTGCTCCACCAAACAGCACAACGACCAAATTCAGTATAGGAGTGTGGACACCACGTCCATACACGAACTCACGCACGTACCGGCGGCGGGACAAGTGAATGACGTAAATGACAACGAGCGCAACAGCGAGGTAGAGCACCACCAGTGTCCAGGTCGATCAAGCGAACGGACGGAACAGCTTCTCGAACGGTGTGTACTCACGACCTGATGGTACAGCAAACACCATATGCACCGTGTAGTAGCTCCGGCCGTGTTTCATCATCAGATTTCGATCACCTCGTATCGCAAACCGACCGAACGTAAAGTTCGCCCGCCCGGTGAGCACCATTCGCACGCACCCAGACATTGCGTCGGTATTGTTTGATTCCTTCTCCGTTGGTGTGCGACCCCACATCTCTCCTTCTTCCGGACGCACCAGCTGTACGGAGAAGTTAAGCTTTTCGCTTAGGGCAGCCAGCATATCACCTTCGAACCCGCCGTATGTATCGCCCTGATCGAGCAACATATACGGTGGCAAATGGAACGTACAGACAGTGACGAGACACCGGTGCAGGTTATCCAGCTTCCCGGGAAACAGTTCGATCGTTCTGTCCACTTGCTGCCCTTTGCGGAAGCGATGCAGCAGAACCGGTTCGATCCGCTCGCAGCTATCGCTGCGGTAGGGGTAGTACGTGTACATCAGCACGCTCTGCCAGTGGCTGTGGTCTTGTAAGTCTGCCGTAACAATATTCACGTTGACCACGTTCAACGTCCAAAGAAAGGCAAAGATCCGCTGGAGCGTCGACGGCAACAGACGACCGAACATCGTCAGCACAATCAGATAGTAGCCTGAGAAGTCGTTGTACGTGGGGTCGAGCGCGTAAAACAGCTGCCGAAAGGCGGCGTAACCGTCGATGAACGCGATATTAAAGATGCGCGGCCGCCGATTACGCACCGTGGTCGAGCGGAACTCGTAGGCAATGCGGCGGGACGTGCGCTGCATCACCTCGTCCATGATGTCGGACTGCAGGCTATACGTATGGTGACTTCCCGACGCCAGGCGCATGATCAACGTGGCCGAGTGGTTCTGCACGTAATAGCGATTTAGTGCGTCCACAATTACCTCGGAAAAATGGTTACCAACCGTTTCGCGGACGAGCAGCCGCTTCAAATCAGCCTCCGATAACTTGCGGCCCAAAGCCGGTTGCAGCACCAACAGCAAGCACAGTATTCGTCTGGACATTGCGGATTTTTGCCAGAAGATTGATGGCACCCAGTAGTCGTGTGCGGCTTTATATAGCCCAAGGAAGTGACAGTCATTCGTGGTAATGGAGAAAATGAATATAATTGATTTCTGACGTAGACATGATGACAAATTTAACCCTTGCTCGGACGTTCTTTATTTATCGTATTTAGTCGTTTGTTTTTAACATCCATTCCAACCTAGACCTAGTCTTCACTCCATGCAAAACTCTAACACGCGCCGCAAGTACGTCAAACGCACCGACACTAGCTCTAGTAAAAAAACGCTAACCGTCAGCAGGTACCCACCGACCAGCAGTTCATACGCGCCGACCAAATGGTCCACGGTCAGTTTGCGTGGCTCGCCCCCCGTGCCAGGTTCGCGACGGTTCGCCTCGAAATCGTAGTCACCGTAGTTGCGCACCCAGAAATCCAGCAGACCAGTCTGCACAATGGTGCGTATCTCGCGGTCGAACTCCTGCGTTAGGAACGATTTCTTCGGATAGTAGATCGTGACCGGAAACAGCGTGATCGATTCTCGCGTCACCTGTATGACGCGCCCGGTCTGTTTGGTGAGCTTGTTGTTGTACGCCACCATGTCCTGCGGGCAGACGACAACGCGATCGGTGTAGCGGTCCGCCATGTCGGCTACCATGGAGCCGAACGTGTCCAGTCCAGGCGGTATGAAGCGAGCTCGCGGTTGAATTTCGGGCCGATCGACGAAAAACCGCATCGCGATATTCACCATGTGGTAGTGGAGCGTTGAGTGGTGAATCTCGTTCAGCGTGGCCAGCGGTGGATAGGTAGCACTGCGCTGCAGATACATATACAGGGAACCCTGATACAGCGTTCGCAGCACAAACGTGAAGATGACCCAGATCGCGAACATCGTGCGGGCAAAGTTGCGTCGGGGGACATGACGTACGGCGCCACCCCAGAGTAGATAGAGCGCCCCGATGAGTGGCATTTCCACGGACGGACCATACACAAAGGCGCGCAGCGCGCGAGCACGTCGTCCGCAGCTCAGCACGGTGACAACAACCACCACACCTACCAAGACGGTCCCCAAAGCGACCCACACATCGACACGAAACGGACGGAACAGCTTCTCGAAGCCTGTGTAGGGACGCCCCTGTGGTACGGCGAACAGGATGCGCGAGGTATAGTAAGCCCAGCCGGGCTTTAGGTACAGGTTGCGTACGACATCCAACGCCATGCAAGCGATTACCAGATCGACCAATTCGTCCTGCACCAGCTTCATCGTGCCTGTACTGTTGCCCGGAGGTCCAATCGAACCCCACTGCACTTGGTGTGGCGATTCGGTCACATTCACCCGAAACTGCAACCGACATGCGACCAACCGCAGCAGGTCTCCCTCGAAACCGCCCAGATCGGTGTGGCCATCTACCTTTCGCTGCAGGAACGTGTACGGCTTCGCCTCGAATGAACCGACCTGAAGCGTGCAATTGTGGAGACTGGTAAAGCGACGGGTGGGATAAAAATTGTGCCGCAGGCTGTCGGTGGCATTCGCTACAATCGCCACCAGCTTCATCAGTGGATGTCCGCAATGTTGCGGTGAGTACGGTTGGTACGTGTAAACGTCGACGGTTGCGTTCTTCAACACCAGCACATTCACGTGCACAATGTGTCGTCTCCACAGCGCACCAAACAGCCGTCGCCATTCCACGCCGTGCGAACTCCCAGTCAGCACGAGCAAATAGCGTCCGGAGTAGTCATGCCGCGATGTACTGAACCCATCCAGCAGCCGCTCAAACGTATCCACGGTCTGTCCGAAAACGACCGTTCGCGTTCGCAGCACATCGCCGGAGGTGGCGAACGCTATCGTACACTGGCCGGCTACCACACCCAACACCTCCTCGAGTATGTCACGCTGCCACGCGCGATGGTCCGTGGTGCGAGCTGCCTGATAGATCTGAACCGGTTGGAACGGGTGGCAGAAGTAACGTAACACAACGCTCGAAACAATCTCCGGCAGAGGATGGAGTAATGTCAATGTCGCTGAAGGAACCGCGCTTAGATCCGGCTGTACTCCTTTCGTCGTAGGCAACGTCACCATCAGCAACGCGCACAGTAGCAGCGGCGCCATCGTTTCACTCAATAAACCACCATCTGCGGTAACGATCCCTTTTTGGTTGCCTTTATGTGCACGTAAATACACACGCACACAAACACAGTAACTCCCCATTGTATGTTGTGCTTTTGTGCAGATGTACAATAGTATGCCGTGTGGTTTATAAAAGGCGACACGGATGCGTTTGTGTCGCTCACTGCGGTAGCGCGATGGGGCGACTCGTAACCATTCTGGTCGGTGCCGTTTGCGTGATAACAGTGGGAAATACCGCGCACCTGGATCTGCCCTTTCCGCCCGTTCCGCACCGGTCACCGATGGCCGACATAGTGGGCATCATTCTGCACACCCACTACCGGGCAACGTTCGGCACGACACTGGTCTCGGTGCGCAGTGCCACCCAGCGAGGCCAGTGGATGCTGATGGATCTACTCGAGAGCCTGCTCGTGGAGCACCACCGTGGACAGCTAGTCGTGCAGCTGGAAGGCATCCTGTCGCGCCGTCCCCGACAATCACCCTGGACCCGCAGTCTACTGCTGGCCGAGAGTTACGACGCGCTGCGAACGATACTCGTGCAGCTAACGCTGGAACGCTTCGACTTCTCCGGTTGCTACCTGATCGTGCTGGGCGATGGACCGGTCACACTTGCCACCGTCGATCGCATCTTCCACGAGCTGTGGATCCGGCAGATCGTGAACGTGGTGGTCGCCTTTCGCACCGTCGAAGACAGCAGCGGGCCGGTGCAGCTCTGGACGTATTATCCGTTCTCACCCGGGCTGTGTCGAATACCGAAGCCGCACCTGCTGCTCACCTGGCCGAACGATACCATCCTGTACGGAGTCAGCTTCTATCCCCGCAAGAACGCTCAGTTCCACGGGTGTCCGTTGCGCGTGGGCAGCTTCGAAACGCGCCCGTTCACGGTGCTGTCGGCGGGCACCGGTGGCGAACCGTTGCTGTCCGGTTTCGAAGGTGACCTGCTCCACAGTCTCGCCACGCGGTTGAACTTTGCCGTCGACGTGCGCATACCTCCAGGCGCCCAACAGTGGGGAGATGCGGCATTCGAGAACAGCACCGGCATGATGCGCATGATCTACACGGAGGAGGTCGACCTCGGCATCTCCTGTCTCGGGGTGTCGTACGAGCGGAGCGCCATGTTGAAGCCGGGCAAAGTACACTTCACCACCGAGCTGGTCGTTGTCGTACCACCGGGCCGACCGTACACCGCCTTCGAAAAGTTGTTCCAACCGTTTCGGCTCAGCATCTGGCTGCTGACCGGGGCATGTGCTGCGATCGGGTTGACGGCAATCGGGTCACTATGGCTGCTGCCAGCAAGGTTGCGTGCCACCGTGCGCCACTACCTAATCGGCGGACGACACATCCACACGCCCGCATTGAACCTGGTGCGTGTGCTGCTCGCGGCACCACTCCCCATCGTCCCGGCAGGCCCATTTCCTCGCACGTTGCTCCTACACTGGATGCTGGTCGGTATGCTGCTCAACCTGCTCTACCAGGGCTCCCTGTACAATTACCTGCAGCGAACCTCCACACACCCACCGATGACAACGCTCGCCGATATCGACCGGTCCGGTGCGATCTACCACATCAGCGGCTCGGCCCAACGCTTCTTCGTGCATTACCCGAAACGGTTGGCACACGTTCGTTTCCTGCCGTCCGTGCCGGACAGCATCGCTGTGCAGCTACGGTGGATGGGTGCGCATCCCGAGAACGACGGTGACGTGGCGTTGTGTACTCGCGACCACGTCGCGTACTACAACGCTCAGCACTGGAGGAGAGAGGGCCGGCGGTTGTTAATCGCACACGAACCGATCGCCCTCTACACGGTTACCATCCTGTACCCGAAGCGCTCCATGCTACCGACCAGCTTCGACGAGCACATCGAGCGTATTGATTCGTCCGGGTTGCTCAAGTACTGGGCGGCACGGTACGGGGACTACAGGTTTACCACCGCATTGGACCGGCTCGCCGAGCGCACCCAACCGACCCCGGTTAGTGTGGAACAGCTGGCTGGTGTGCTACAGTTGCTGATCGCGCTCCTCCTCACCGCATCGCTTGTCTTCGTTGTCGAGCTCGTTTGGGCATGGTACGTCACAAAAAAATCGCTAAAATAAAAACGGAACAGATTGAAAACGGGTTGACGTGACGGAAAGTAATTCATACCTATCCTGCTTCCCGCATCCTGTTAAATCGGGGAAAGTCACGCGTTGCGTGACGGGGACACTCATTCCCCAGAGGGTAGGGTCGGTCTAGGTTCGGTTCACTTTCCCGGTGCTTCAGAATCCGGTCAGCGATGAAAGCGTTACCATCTCTGTTGCTGTCACTGGCGATGCTAGCGCACGGCGAGAAACAATCCTCGTGGGTAGCTCGGCTGCACTCTCCCTTGGACGACTTGTTGATCCGTGCGACGTCCAATATCGTTCTGCAACATTACGCGACGTTCACCAGCAAGCAGCTATACCTCCGCTGGGAGCATGACTCTTCCGAGTTGATTGATCCGATACTGCAGCGCACGGCCGCCCATCTAGCGCTGCTGCTTGAGTCGAACACGTGGCGTGAGGGTGTTCGACCAGCAGACGAGGACTTAGGCGATGCGCACCAGCAGCTCCACGTCCTCAACCTGTTCGTGGTGGACGATTACGAAGGGTTCAGGCGCGTCGTGACCACGCTAACCAGTGAGCTGTACGATTACTCCGGCTACTACACGGTGCTGGTCGTAGATCCAAGCGAACGCAGTCTCGAGACGGCCGGTGCCATACTACGCACGCTCTGGACGCTGTACATCGTGAATGTGGTGGTGTTGCTTGGCCCGCAGACCGCCGGTGGCGGTGCCCGTCTCTACACCTACTTCCCGTACGGCGAAGGCTACTGCGAACAGGCGCTGCCCGTCCTGTGGAATGTGTACGAGCCGGACGGTGGTGGCTTTGTGCATCCCCAGCGTGATCTCTTCCCGCACAAGCTGCGCAACTTCTTCACCTGCCCACTAGCCGTGGTCACCTTCCCGATCTTTCCCTTTATAATACCACGTTCGGAGCGTGAGCCCGTCCGGGAGGTGGACGGGATCGAGGGATTTGTGTTGCGCACGCTGATGCAACGGCTGAACTTTCGACTGCAGCTGGTTCTAGTGGAACCACCCGACTGGGGAACGGCTGGTCCACGGGATCAGGCAACCGGTGCCGCCGCCTATGTAAGTGTAACCCGGTATCTCATCAGCTTCCAGCTCCATCTGGAAGCCACTCACCACGAGTTTCTAAACATCTCCACAGATCCGCCATTGCCGAGCGAACCTGACGATAGGCTACTGGGCGACCACGCTGCACCGCAATCGCTACATGGCGAGCAGCTTCGCCTATTACACGTCACAGCTGGTGTTGACCGTCGCTCCCGGGCCACCGTACAGCTCGCTCGAATTACTTCGCTTTCCGTTCAACGGCACCATCTGGTTGCTGCTCCTTGCCACACTCACCATCGGGTGCGTCGCGCTGCCAAGGGACTGGTTGGGCCTAATCGGCGTCCTATTCGGCGGTGGGCTCGTTCGAACTCCCGCACGCCACCTCACTCGCATCCTGCTGCTGGTGTGGCTGAGCAGCACACTGATCCTGCGCAGTGCGTACACCGGCTTCATGTTTCGATTCCTGCAGTCGGGCAGGAACCACACCGTTCCAAACACCATCCCTGAGGTGTTAGACGCCGGGTACGCACTGTACATGCACCGCAACTACAGCTTCGTGTTCGACGCCTATCCAGACGCGCAGCGACG
The DNA here is from genome assembly GCA_000956215.1 of Anopheles farauti No. 4. NCBI lineage: Eukaryota > Metazoa > Arthropoda > Insecta > Diptera > Culicidae > Anopheles > Anopheles farauti No. 4. The sequence goes on from JXWZ01004207.1 coordinate 22,178, forward strand.
GGCACGGCTTGTAACAGCGCACCAGTTCCGTCGCAGGATCATCGACGAGCTCCAGCAACCGGGCGCATTGCTCAGTGTGCTGCTGCCGCTCGAAACCGTCACCTTCTTAAATCGCAACATCACCCGATACGGGCAGCTACTTAGGATCGGCCCAGGACGGGTGTACGTCGCCAAGCTAGCGATCTACACCCAGCGTTCGTCGCCCCTGATCGGACCGCTTAACAACCTGCTCGAGATGTTCGTCTCATCCGGGCTGCTCTACCGCTGGGCCGCCCACTACCATCAACTGCAGTTTCTCGCCGATCCGTACCGATCGCGGGACCGGCAGCAGCTTCTGCTCACCGACATGGACGGAGCGTTCTTCATCCTGCTGGCCGGGCTGGCCGTCAGTTTTGTCGCATTCGTCGTGGAACTACTGCTGAGATGCACGTCCATCCGTGACGTTCTAGCGCCATTGCGATGCACCCGTTGGTGTCTGTGGTCAAACACGAGCGGATATTCCATTACGAACCACTAATGGACGTAGCTAACACGCACCGGTAGCCCACATTAGTCAGATAACAATCGCAAATTGACGACACACCGGACGACAATATCCCCATCAAGGCCATCTGTTGGTAAAGGTACAGTTAACGTACACTGGTTAGGATGATGCGGCCAATTTCTATTCAATTCGATGACGAACGTTCCTGCAAAGCACACGTGCAAAATCGATACCCGAAACGAGGGGAAATTGAACAGGTGTGTTGAAAACGGCTGGGCAACAATCTGTCGACAAAGTGGAACATGCGATTGAATGTTTTGTTTCTTTCTCTCGCGTGCGCAAGGTGCGGGTTAAGTTTTGTTGGATTAGATACGGCTGCGCCCACACATACAGCCAAATGGACAACACGATTGCTCTACGTTTCAAAAGAAATTGAGAGCGTTCAATAAAAAGTAACGGGAATTGTAAAAATCACCAGCTTACGAGAAATCTATTAATTGTTACAAAATATTGTTACACAACACGGGATCTGAAGTAGAGGTAGACCCGGACAAGTTGACTGGAAATTAGGAGGATTGGAGTGGGGGATTGTAAAGAGTACGAAAAATGGGTGAAAGCAGTACCCTTGCCAGTGACTGATCTGAAGTCGGATCATCTCCCATAAGTCACGCTATGCGGTATATCAGCCGAACCGATCGAATAAATTTGCTCTGAATCTTGTATGAGCCGCGCTGGGGCACAAATGTGGACATTAAACATTTACTTTCCAGCGGCGTTCGAGGCTCCGTATAAAATGGAATCTTCCTCGCATCGTGTTTTCAAACCATGACGAAACACGCGCTCGCATCGTTGCTTGCGCTAGGACTCTGCAAGTTGCTTGTGGTAGTGCATGGTCAGCCGGTTGAGGAATGGGTTTCCTGCGTGAAAGAGGTGTTGCAGCCGAACGCGGCCACAGTGAAGCATCAGCTGAACGTTTACGGCCTAAACCGAGTCACGGTGCACAACTTCCAGCGTGATCTGCTCGATCAGCTACTTCCGCCGCTGTTGGCAAACGGATCTCAGTTCACCGTCAACTTGGCACCGTACCCGCGCACGGTCAGCTACAACCAGCGTAACTTCGTGCTGATCCTGCTGCAGGACGTCCGCGATTTTCTCGCCCATCTCCCGGCGTTGGTGCGCAAGAACGTAGAGTTACGTGGATATTTCTTGCTTCTGCTGGTACCGGGTGCGATCGCGGTGGAACCGGTCTTGATGGGAAATCTGATGCGACGCCTCTGGGACGTTCGGATACAGAACGTGGTGTTGGCGCTCGGCCGAGCGCATCACATCGATTTGCACGGGTACGACCCATACGGGCCTGGATGTTGTGGGTGCAGTCGTCCCGTCCTGCTCGATCGCTGTCATGGCGGCGTGTTGGAACGTGGACACCGGAGCGTGGCGCTGTACGATCGGTTTGCACGCAATCTGTACGGCTGTCGGTTGCGTATCGCGTGCTTCGAGCGGGCCCCGTTCATGCAGTTTGTGAACACGATCAGTGGCAAGACCACATCACGACGGCTCACCGGCATCGAGGGCAATCTGGTGGAGTTGTTGGCCGATCGGCTCAACTTCCGCGTGTCGGTTGTGCAGCCGATGGATGGCCGGGTCTGGGGTCGAATCTACCCGAACGGGACGGCCGATGGGGCGATGGGCTTGCTGATGGACGGAGCGGTCCATCTGACGCTCGGCGGTTACTTCCCCTATCCGAAGCTGCTCACCAGCACTACCCAATCGCACAACTACTACACGACCGATCTGGTCCTCGCGGTGCCGGAAGCGCTCGCCACCTTCAGTCCTCTCGAGCAGCTGCTGAAGCCGTTCCAGTTCACGATCTGGGTGCTGGTGGCGGTGGAGCTGGTGGTCGGGTTCGTCACCCTCCGCCCATCGGCAGTTGTCTTCAACTTTTGGCGAACATTTGTGGGCGAATCGCTTGCGAACGGTGGACCACGTCGGGCAACTGCAAGATTTGTGCTGCTACTCTGGATCCTCCACTCGACGCTTCTTCGCGAATGCTATAAAGGCTCACTGGTGGGCTATCTGACCGAACCGAACCCTCTGAACGACATCCACAGTCTGGGGGTGTTGCTGGCCAGCGGTTACCGCCTAGCCATGACCGAAACCGTCTACCATAAGGTGTTCGACGGGACACCCCATCACCATCAGCTGTCCGACCGCAGTCGACTCCTCTTGATCGAACCGGCGGATGGGTTGGCCCTGCTCGAGCGCACGATACGTACCAGGGACCGGCTCGCCCTAGCCTACACGCGCGAAGAGATCATCAAGTTCAACGAGCGTAACCGCACCGTTCTCAACTACCGCACGTCCGACGAGCAGCTGCTCACGTTTCACTTCGCAATGTACTTCAAACGCTCGAGCCCGATGGCGGCCGTATTCGACTGGTACATCCGGCGGGTTCTCGCCACCGGATTCGTCGTTCGCTGGCACCGCATCCATCTCGACATGCGCTTCCAACGACCCACGCTTGCTGCGACCGGTCAGGCGGAGGTGCTACACGTGCGACATCTACTCGGGAGCTACCTACTCCTGCTTGGTGGACTGTCGCTCGCGACGCTCGCCTTTACCTGTGAGTTGGCTTGGGTACGGTGGCGATGGCGACGACCCGCATCAACCGGCCGCCAATATCCGTACCTACGTGAACTAGAGCAGTGCTACCTATCGAAAAGGCCACTTTCACCACACATCAGTATCGTCCGACGGGGACGGCTCTTACCCTGTCGGACTTGATAGAGAAGAACTTCTTTTCCGCACTAGAGGGTTAATTTTTTTTATTTTTCTTTTCTCATTCATTTCCGTTTTGAGCAATTTTTAATTATAAGTATATCCTTTGAATTTAACATTCCAAAAAACAACAACTATCTAGGATGTATGAAGATGTCCAACGTATTAGAAAAAACATTTATTTCTAATGTCATTAGAATTACCCTTTGCGTTCTAACTACAAAGCCCAAAATCAGGGTACGAAAAAAGAAATGAAGTTACTAAACAGAGGTAAACAAAGCGGTTTCTCTTAGGCCGTCAGTAGAACTCCTTTAAATACGAGCGTACGTCTGGACCGTTAGTTCATTCGCCGCACATCCACGCTCGGGAACAAAAGATGGAAACGGTACGACTCTTCAAGGCGATGGGCGAACGGGTGGCAACGTTACCAGCACCGCAGCAGAAGGAAATCATCGACAGTGTGCTGCAGATGATTAACGCGTCGCAGAAGCTGAACCATAGTGCACTCCTCGCCCAATCCAGCTTCCAGCGTCCACTGCACTACAACCTCACCAAGAGCGTTTCCCATTCGGCCACAACTTACGCTACCACGTCGGCGACCAACACAACGGCAACCCTTGTCTCATCTCCATCGTATATTCTGTGAATCCGTGGCATATTAACAATAGTAACAAAAGATAAAAAAAACGAATCCCCAAACGCTTCGTATTGCTTTGGATGAATGTTAATATTTATTTACAAAGAATGGGCAAATAAAATCATAACTTAAGGGATACTAAAATTTAAATCGCCGTTCCTACGAGTCCTTTCGCACGGGGAGTTCGTTTTCAACGAGCCCTTTCGCATGAAAAAGGGAGAACGAGTGTGGGGTAAAGTAAGGCGCGTACTTTCGATTGGCTGGAACACGAAAACGCCACCTACACGCAACAACGGGGGGAAGCACTTCCTGCTACTAAATAATCTCGCTTTTTGTTTATCGCATCCGCGTGTGCGTGTGTGTGTTAGTTTAATTTATGTTTCAAACCGTCTTTGGATCACGCCTGATTTTTCTTCTTCGCTTTCTCTCGCTCTCTCTCTCTCTCTCTCTCTCTCTCTCTCTCTCGCTCGCTCTCTCTATCTCTCTCTCTATTTCTCTCTATCATTCTGTCACAGCTTGTACGAAAAGAAATCAGGAAAAGGAAACAGTGTGCGGAGGTATAAATTGAGTATATGTATCCATGGTTTAAATTTTCTGCTTTAATTTGTTACATCTGTGTTCAAGAAAATCAAATAAAAAATGCTTGACAAGTAACTACAATTCAGAACCCATCAGTAGGTGGTGGTGGTGCACAGAAAACAATGTTAAGGCTCACTTAATTGTTTCGTGTGCAAAAACGTCTTTGCATCGTCTACAAGTGTTGCAGCAAAACAATGTGTGTATTGTTTCATTTATGATGTTCACTCTTCGACTATTATTGTAAATAGAGAAACGATTATAAGAATTCGATATATTTCAAATATCTAGACAAGAATGGCACTCTCTAGACAAGAAAAGCACAAAGGCGCAAAGAACAAAAGGAAAAATTCTGCACCAAACTTGAGTTCCGAATACGTGGTGGCAATTTGTTGCCTTCAGGCACATTTGGGTACGTAGCTTCCCATAATAGTAAAAACCAACAAAACATAGGCACTCATTCCGCATGTACATTGCTTGGGATGGGGAGGAGGGGTGTTAATTTGTTTAACACGGAAAGCGAGGAGGATAGAAAGGGGATATTATTATCCGGCAATATTATTGCCGCAAAGTAGGTAACTAAACCCTAGCCTACGAATGGATATCCCCTATGCACGGAATTGTTTTAAATAAGGCATAAACGCCGTAGTTTGTTATAATTTATAACGCGCTAGTTTACTAGGTGTAGCGATTGTACTTCTCACGGATTCTTCCTATCTACGACGTCTACGATTCGCACGGATTCGCATCGACTTTCTCGCTATCTATCTAACGCATCGAGAAATCGTATCGGTTCTATTTGTTGGACGTTGTTTGTGCGTGTTGTTATCCTAGGACTGTACATTATATTATTTGTATGCATACATAAATATATCTATATGTAGCTGGCGAAGGACACGCGCTCTCTCTCTCTCTGCATTTTTCAAAGCAATTAGATTGAATATGGCCAGGAAGCGAAGAAAGAAACAAGACGAGCTCCGAAACGAATACTATCGCTAGCTATTCACAAACATCGCGCTGTACCTTTGTTTGCACGCTTCTCTCACATACTTAAATACTTTTGCGCTAACGCGCGTTTTGTTTGTATTTCCTTTTTTTCCTAATAACGATATAGTACGTTTGTGTGTTGTTTTGGCAGCGTATGTGTGTATGTGTTTCTTTTTCATTCTTTTGTTTTACTATCCGATGTGGATCGAGGGTGAGGTTTGGTGTTGGAGGGGGGGGGGGGGGGGAGTAGCTGACTTTGTGTTGTTAAATACCCGCAAAACACACACACTCAACCACGTAACGCACACGCACGCACTCGACGATAACGGGCGTGTGTTGTCATTGGCTAAAGCAGCAGCGGCCTACCAGCCGCTTCCGGTTCTCAGCAGATGATGGCGTCTTTGTCGCACGGCGATAGCGGTTTGTGCGTGCTGGCCGCGGCCAGATGGCGATGGTTGCCGGCCGAGCTGACCGACGATTCGGTGCACTTGAGACCGCACAGTGCCATCGTGGTGGCGACCGTTGTCCGGCATCCGCTACTGACAACGGTAAACGTGCAGGAGGTGGTGGTGGCGGTTGCGGCAACGGCCGGGTTCATGTTTTCGCCGTCACATCTGTTTGTTGGCGGAGATGCTATGCCACCATCCGCCAGCGGCGATATGGACGGTGCAACCAACAACGCATTGTCGTCCGTATTGCTGTCCGCACCTTTGGCGCAGATATCACCACCAACGCTACCACCTGCAGCAACTGCAGACTCTTGTATTTGGAACCTTTGTACATACTTTACAACGCTAGAAGCGGAACTGTGTCGTAAGGCCGCCGAGGTGCTACCGGTATTGCTGCTACCACTACTGCTGCTGCAGCTGCTGTTACCAGCTGTAGCAACACTGATGGGACTGCTGGCGGTGGATACCACGGAACTTTGATTCAAGTGGTTCGTATACAGCACGTTATGGTGGTGGTGGCTGTGGTGGTGATGGTGGTGATGATGATGCAGCAGCTGGTGGTGATTATGGTTGTGGTTATGATGGTAATGATGATGACTACCACCGTCATTCAACGGTTCCACCGGCAGCGTTTTTCGGCTGACTTTGGGCGTCGTCGGTGCGTCCGGAAAGAGCGAGCGCGACACCACCATCACATTTTCCTTGTTGTCCTCCCCCAGCTTTACCTTCTCCTTCTGTTTCTCGTTCTCTTCCTGCTCCGGCAGCTCCTCCTCCCTCGATGCGACACTTCGCTCATCCACCACCACCTCGCTAACCGACGGCGACTGCGACGTCTGGTAGTGATTGTGGCTCTGCAGACAAACTGGCGGTGGAGGCGATGATGACGTCGATGACGACAGCACACCGTAACTGCCATTGCGTCTGTCGTGATCGGTGTCGTTGTGCGACTGTTCGTCGTCACTGTCCGCCTCCTGCCAGTTGCATGACGTGGTGCGTGCGGCAAGCATCTCACCGATCGGGCAGATGGTATCCTCCTTCAGCCACCGATGCTCAAGACATTCATTCACCGTCATGCGCTCCCTACAGCAAAACGCAACGAGATTGAATTACTTACACATTCGTGTTACACTCGCGGGCACAAACTACACCCAGAAAGTTCACTTACTTTGGCTTGATTCGTAGCGCGCTCCGGATGAAGTCGATCGCGTCGTTCGATATGCCTTCGAACAGGTCGTCCGGAAAAGTGAGCGAGCACTTCGTGACATTCAGGAACGTTTCCTGCTTGCTGTCACCCCCGAATGGCGACAAACCGGTCAGCAGGACGTAGGCCACCACGCCGATCGACCAGATGTCGGTCTGCAGGGACAGCGGATCGTAGTGCAGCACCTCGGGCGCGACGTAGTCGGGTGTGCCGACGATCTCGTAGATTTTGTTCTTCTCGCCGATGAAGCGAGCGATCCCGAAGTCGCACAGCTTCAAACCGTCTACGGAAATCGGAGAGGATCGTAAATGTAATCGCACACAGAAAAGAATGGGTAATGCGACAAAAAAAAAACCCTACCATCGACAGACTTTCCCGCCAGTAGGATGTTTTGAGGCTTTAGGTCAAGGTGCGCAATCGATTTGCGGTGCATGTGCTGCAACGCCTTCAGAATCTCTCGCATGCAGACGCGCGTCTTCTGCTCGGACAGCTGACCCTGCTCATCGATGAGCGTCTGGAGTTCGCCCCCGGTTGCACTGGTTCAGACGGAATGGAGCGGAATGTTAGGATAATCCCAGTTTCCATCACCTCAGTCCTCGATATATACTTACAGTTCCAATATGAGGGCAACCTCCGATCGGGTTTCGTGCACTGACTCCAGCTTCACGACGTGATCGGAGTCGGCGCACAGCATTAGCACCGCGATCTCATGATAAATCTCGTTCAGACAGCACTGGCCTCGTCGCCGGCGACGTAGAAACTTGGCCGCGTATCCTATACCACTCTGTTTCGATATGGCACTGCGTACGATGCCGTACATTCCCCTGGAGAGAGATAGTGAAGTATAAGGTAAATTACTTTATTAAAAATATGTTGAATTATTGGCATTTTATGACTTGGTGAATTTTGGTTGTTTTTGCTATAATTTCATACAGGCTCAGTTGTTACTGCAAGTAGCATACGCTTTAGTGTCTTGGTTATTGGATGTTGCACTTGAGACTTGGGTCTCGACGTTGGTTTTCCCACGTTCAGTGGAAGTACTATAATTGCTTCCTACCTCCCGTATCATTGGAATACTGAACTCAATTCGGTCGCCAGAAGGTGCGCAAAAGATAGAAAGAGAGGGAGCGAGCTAGCCACAGTTTACGTTGGCCTCTCTCGCTGGAGAACTCCGTCGAAGCCACCCACACACACTTGCGGGAGCCGAGGCCCACATTAGGTCCGTACTCCACTGACGTCAAGCGAATTCGGGGCTGCAGACACCTGGAGACTCACCAGGGTCTGGGACCGTCTGACAAGAGCAACGACACCTTCTCGCACGCTGAGTTTGCAAACGATATTCCACTACCGGGTAGCCTTCATCTGCTCCAGTGCGTACACACACGCACACACACAGAAACATGCATTCTACTCTCGCAAGTAAGCCGTCGACGCCAATGATTTAACTGCCAATTTTAGACGACACGTTTTTCTTCGACACCACATACACAATGTCGGCAATGCTTAATATCGCCGACAAAGCGAGTTTTGATGACGGAACGAAAATGGAGCAAGGAGGAAGGAGGAAGGGGGAAACGATGGGGCGGTCGTCGTCGCTCGACCAACATCTGTGGAGGCTTGGAAGCGATATTCCGCTACCGGGTAGCCTTCATCTCTGTGTACACATACGCATGCGGCGGCAATAACCTAATCGAGGCCTTAACCCTGAACAGCAGCGGCAGTGCATGTGTTTGTGTTGTGCCAGCGAGCGCGCTGTGTATGTGAGGAGATTTTGGGGAGTAGTTTGGCTTTTCACGCATCATTACAGAACTCAAAACAAACAACTCAACTTTTAACGCGCTGCACACCATGGGCGGTTTATGTACGTTTGTGTCGCTTCGAAGATTGTTTTTTTCGATGTTTGGAGAATGGAAAATGTACTTTGCAAAGGCTGGATAAGATAAAGGTATTTATAAAGTATTTATAAATCTACTTGCTGGTTTTTATGTTAAATGTGTTCGATTATTTTTTAGATCGCGAAATGTGACTAGACCTACATAAGCGATTATTTATCAGTAAAATTTTACTGCTTCCTAGCAAACGCTGACTGTGTTGTGTAACCCAACATGTGGACAATTTTCATAAAAGCATCGAAAGGCATTCAAAGCATAACATCATGCGATGGGATAACATCGCCGAGCCGAGAGAACCTGCGTTGCAAATTAAATCTAGCAACGCATCAACACTTTTGTCGTAAACATTCGTTCACTTTGGCGTAACGTTCCCTCGAAAACTAAAAAAAAAAATCTCCGCAACTTATCATTGTTTGTTACCCAGAATCGATCCTCCATACGGCCAGCTTCAGCAAGAGCAAACGGGGCGAAAATAGAGCGCGATATTCGTCTTCTGGTTTACCTTCGACATGCACAATCCGGCAAAGGGCGGTGAGTGGTACACAATAGAGGCATGGAAATGCATAACTAACCCCTTTTTTTTTTAAATTACAACCCACCCTCCCAACCTGTGTCCATATCAAACAACAACAGAAAGACAAAACCAACACAACGCACTAGGAAAAGCCAAATGCGGCGGCCCGTCCGGTGGGGTTTTCTTTTTCTCACGCCCAGCCCGCGGGTGGAAGGAAAAGGGCACATCACAATAGGGGATGAGAATTTTCCCAAGGCCGCTGCTATACGTTGGTTGGATCATATAATCGGGGAACTATTTGCTGCCCGCGTGCCTGCGGGAGAGAGAAAGTTTTCGGTTTAAAAGGAAGATCGCCAGATTGAAATTCATTGTTGGATTTTTTTACTTCTGTTTTTCTGTCAATATTCTTTGGTTACCACGTGTAACAGCAAAAGATGCACCATCATCCCACACAAATATACAATATGTAATGTATCGGAATAATCCGTGCCAATAAATGATTGAATTAAAATTAAAAACTCAATCTCAAAAAGAAATGTAATTTTTGGAAATTTTATAAATATACGATTATCAAAAGAATATTAATGGGTAGCTGTCAAAACCAACAACATAAATAAGTCTACTAATGTTCCAAATTTCATGAAACGGAACACAGATATTTTAATGAATGCATTTTATACGTAAAGATTACTCAGCGTAAAATTTATGTTAATCAGTATCAGTAACGTCTTGTCTTACGCCTAGATTTAGCTGAACCAAAATTACGTTATTTTGACTTGTGCATACGTGTGTAGGCGTGTTTTTTTTTGTTTGTACTATCAGCACCAAGACGTAAAAAGTAGTAACACTGAAGGTTACCATTGTTTGGACAGAAACGTGTCGGGAGATTAGATACCATTTTGGGGCAAGAGTAAACGTTGGTAGCAAGAATAAAAACAGGAACTTTTCCCGCTGTTGTCCAAAATAATGAAATGAGCTCCACTGCTGGTTTGGTGTGATTAGGATGTGACTGATGGTCATCTAAAGGCATGAACGCAAGTACACACACACATACACGAACGAAACTCTCTCTGAACCACGGCTATACAACGAGCGGTGGTACAGAACGAGCGCATACAGCGCCAAACACACAAAAAACACGAGCTCCTCGGGTTTGGTCCGCAAGCAAGCAACAAGTGGGAAGCCAGCCAACAGTAACAACAACAAACACAAGAACAACAGCAGCAGCACGTACCACCGCACAACAACGCCACATCAAAAGCGGCTGCTCCGAGCACCGAGATTGCGTCATCAGCTCTTTACAAGCGGTTTTGGTGCTGGAAGGGTAGAGAGGCTGGCTCCACGCCCCATAGCACCAGAGCAACACAACGCACACGGGCGCCCGCTCGTTCTTATCTTCGCGTGTCTCGTCGCGACCTGTCGATGTGTGTAGCAGAACGTACGATTCAAGGAAAGGTTGAAAGCCGCACAAACATGCATCAACGCTCGCACCTGGAAGAAAAAGTGGCCAATCGCCAAGGCAAGCGTACGGAGGCAATCATGAGTAAGAAAGAAAACAATTCTCGGTTCGCCCCGGTGGAGCAAGAGCGAAAGAAAATACACTATTTGGCAAAACAATTCGGCCAAACAAAACACAAGTTGAGCGTTTGAAGTTGTTTGCATGGTACTAAAAACGCGATTCGATTCTAATATTAGAAGCTTACTCTATCCAGGTCAATCGGTTAACATCTACACCAAGCTCTTAGTGAAATACACTAAGGCACAATTTCTTCGCTAGTGCTTTATACATTCCGTACCATTAGCAAACAGTAAAGACTACTGGCACTGGAGAACATTTTCGGAGAATGATTCGCATAGGGGATTGCAAATGGGACGGTCATTATGGACGAAGCAGAACATCGCTTAACTCCCGACACGAATCTTTCATTCACTAAATTCGAAAAGAATTTCAACGCAGCAAAGTAAGGAACACATGTAGAAAGAGCTTGAAAAGGTTTCATGTCGATATTGTTTTTCAGAACTTCTAGAATGCAATGTTGTGCTAATGAAAATGAGCAGCTGCCTCTGTCTTTCGCTGATACGGATTGATTTGGTTAGTTGTTAGTTAGTTTTTTAATGTGCATTTTTTGGGATCACCCAACAAGCAGTCTCTTACATACTTTTTTAAACCGCAACGATAGACGAGCTATGACGAACGCTGGCACCTGAGCCTCTTTAACCGTCGTGGCTTTCGTATCACGCTCGTGCCCCGGACGCGTTTGTTCTCACCGTAAGAGTGTCTTTGGTATTTTTCCGCGATTAATCATACCACGAAAATTAATCATATCCCACCGAAAACAAACACACGAGCGTATCCGCGTGTGTCGCCGCACGTTCGTGCCAAAAATTGGTGTTACAATTGTACCACAAGCAAAGCAAAGCAGCGCACATAACGGGTCGAGAGCAACCCTTTTTATTCGCTCTTCGTGTTGGTATGGAACGACCTTTTCCAAGCGGGCGCAGGTCTGCGTCTCACTTACGTAAAGTAACCCGTGTGTAAGTGAAGTGCCTCGTTGTAATGATGATGATGATGGGATGAGGAGAGGGTGGCAAGGAGGGTTCCGCGCGTATACTTACTTGGCAATCCAGGTTTCCTCCACATCGTACACCTCCGCGATCGGCTTCGGTGTCTTCAGCTGCCGTAGATATTCTTCGCTCATGCTTAGTCGGCCATCGCCGACGTGGTAGAAGCCCTCCGGCAGCGACTGCATCGTGTCTGTCATTTCTCTCTCCTCTCCGTTTAAAGCCCGCTGGAGGGTGGATGGGGGTGGGAGTAAGAAGGCTTAGTAAGTTCGGGTCGGTGTTCGTCGCGTCACACGTGCACGTTCCCACACACACACACACACGCACACATACACACACAAACACCGACTCACTTACAGGGGCGGCCAAGTCACTTCTCGAAAGAAGTAATGTTGTTTTGACGTTCTTTTTTCGTGTAGTTTCTGGAAAACGACACAGACACGCGCACGTTCGTGCCCCCTCGCGCAAGTACGAAAACTGAGCTGGCCAACTGGCCCTTGGCGAGTCGAGATGAGTTTTACAGGCGAGCGGTTTGCGTTTGATTGTTGTCGAGACGATTGTGGTTCTTTCTTTTGGTTTGTGTTGTATTTTCGGATGCCTGACTGCCGCCGCGGTTTGGCTTCGATTGCTTCGCGCGCGCACATACAACACAACGGTTGTTTAGTCCGACGCACACTCGCGCACACACAAACACGCACACCACGCGGAAAAACACACACACTAGGGGCGCGCGTGAACGCGCACAGATGGATTCACCGTGGAAGAATATTATCTCCCGAGCCAAAAAAAAGCGAAAAGCAAATTAACTAAAAACGGTGGTAGCACACTTCAGCAACAACAACCTCCCGGGTCCGAGGCGATGTCGTGTGTAGTGGTTCCCTTGTAGCTGTAACTCTCGGGCACTCGGATTTTTGTTGATTTTGCTTGCTGAAATACCTAAGAAAGCAAAGACGAGAAGCGAAAGAAAAAAAAACAAGGAATGAGCACGGATTTACAATGGAGGTGCGGCCCGCCGGTGCCAAAAACATTCCTATTTACCAATGCTACTCATCCATTTTCCCCCTCGCCACCTACTAACTGCCCTCACACATGTTGGAGTTGAAAAACAACGTGTTATTTCGGTGCAATAAAAAGCCAAAAAAAATGGCATCAAAATGCGACAGCGCCAAATTGAAAGATTTAACTCGAAACTAAGCACCATCCGAAACACACACACATTCTCATGGGAGATTGTTAGAAGGAGGAAGGGGAGTACTGGGGGTACATTGATGCAGCGCCATGAGTGTTTCGAGCGCCGTGTCGACGACGGACGGTGGCGACAAACGACGGCAAATGAACACAAAAGGTTAAATAGAATAAAAAAGCGATATATCTGTCCTCACGCAATCTGCTTCTCTGCTATAGTGCATGTGTGTATCTGTGTGTGCATTGGTACGTACACATGTATGTATGTGTGTGGAGGAATCGTTCCATCGAGAAGGGAGCGAGCCCTGTTTTCATGTCACCAGCGAAATCCTGCCGTTGTTTTCGAGCCTAGAACAGACGACCGAGAAATTGGGCCAAAATCAGCAACGAGATGTGATCAGACAAGATTCGACGTGAATAGTGCGCGTATGTTACGTGTCACCGGGGTGCTGCACGCAAACACCAGCACCTTTCCCATCCGAGCCCTTCGCAACCAGAGAAGGCTCGCGGTAGGCGTTGCGTTGTTGCAGAAAACATGAACCCTTGTCGCCTATTGTAACACTCGTTGAAGGTGTGCGAGATGTACAGCCATACACACACACACACACGTATCACAAGCCTTGGGTCTGGAGTGGACAAAACGACCGTTGCCCTCGTCGTCGCATCAGCCCAACATCGCCATTTTTTTTTTAAAGAGAGAGCCTCTCGCTACCGCACACAACACGTAGCAGAAGGGCCCTTTTGTTCTTTTGCCTGTACGCGATTCCAACTGTAACCGTTTTTCTTGCACTTACATACACGCACACACATACATGCGCAGGGGAACACGTGCGTATACACTCACACGGACAATAGGCTGTTCGGGTCAGTTTTCGCCCAACGCAAAACACTGAACGCACAAATAACACGAATTTGCCGCTTACGCACACGCGAAACTCACCGCAGGGCTTTTTCTTGGTTTTTCCTCTGAGTATATCGAATACTCTTTTTCTCTCCCCCTTAGCGTTGGGTTAAATTATCGTCCGCCCGGCGACCACACACACCATCCAGCAGCTGCGGAGCGTATAATAGGGTTGGGTAGAGACATTCTAATTGCACCGGACCAGCAGCTGATGATTATAAACCGCTCCGACCCGATCGCATCCGATCCGGGACAAGCACAGCAACTGTCAAATCTTGACTTTCGAAATATCGAATCGTTCCGAGATTTGTCGTCTGAAATGCTCAGAAATTACTGGAAGAAAATACTGTAAGTGTCAAAACGTAATGTTCGCTACTGACTAACAGGCACATAAAATAAAAAAATAAAATTTTTTACCATAGATCCCAGGTTACCCCGTGTAACAACACTTGGCGTCACACTTTTCAATATTACCCAATCAATCATACTGAAACCGTGTGACAGTAGAGTTGCAATTTTTTTTTTTGCATGTAGGGGGTCACTGTGCAATGACCGATTTTTGGTTTTGCAATGTAACGCCAGGGAAAGCTTAGCAAAAGTTGGGGCAACAACAGAAAATCATGACAACATAACCCTTTATTTTGTTTATACCAAACCAATTATATGTTAGACACAATCGCCATGGGAATTCATTTATATTTTCTCTTCATATTTATTTGCGTAACACGAATTTTTTCGATTTTTCGTTGTAGTCAACTGCGCCGCTCCACGATCGATGGCAACTGTTAACGGCTCGCCAGACATGTCCTTGACGAAAAGGTTTGCATCTTCATAGAGAAGGTCTTCATATTTTATTGTGCACTCTTGAAGAACGATGAAGGTTCTGACAAATGACAAGTACAAAACAAACCAACTGGTCAATCTTCGATGAGTTGTATGAAATATAGCAAAACTTTTTTTGAATTTCAACCGTTATTCACGAAATGTTTCGGCCCATCGAAAAATTGAGCAATATTTCAGAAACATATCACCCATGTTAAAAAGTTTTCATGATTTTCTGATGTTGAAACTTTAGTTCGCTCTTGCGACTGTTCAGTTGCTGGAACTGCGCAACAGTTGCGGTTAAGCGAAAGCTGCAATCGTCTAAACCTCCCTATACGAAAGCTTACGATAAGCATGTGTGGAACTTGTATGCGATGTTGTATTTTTGCGTACAATGAGTTTAACGCAAGCGAGCTTTAATTTAATTTTATTTTTCGGCTCCTGAATGTACATTTCTCATACGTGGGTTTTCCAATTCTTTTGGCCGGTTGATCATACCAGGAGCAAGCAGTGTAGCTTGACGCATGCATCGAACATCATGATTTCCTATCAGATAATCATTATTACACGTACTGGTGGTTTTAATATCCCTATTAAAACATGTAAATAATGGACAGTATTTTCCTATATGTTCTATCGTCCAATAAATACGAGTTCAAAAGGGTAACGGTAACCTCACCTTTGTCAATGTCTTGCTCCCCATACGCTGGTGATATGATATGATATCTTCAGTATGGTGTGCGCTCCAGGCTCAGATCGTCATCCCAAGGTCGAAACATTTTTATTGTCTCCAGACGTGTCCATGAAACGGTCAAGCGTTCAACATAAAAAGCGTAATAATATCCGTGTGGATTAACGTATGAGTCACACTTTAACTGCCCGATCGTTACAACACGCTTCCGAATCTCCCATTCAGTCCGGGAACGCGTATTTACTGGATCCACATTGATTTATGGCGTTCTCCAGACGATCCTCTGCGCGCGAGAATTGCATATGGATGGGGGCTCGTAAAACGCCGTCTCGTGTCCTTCTTTATGTCTGCTGTGTGCGTTGGAGATCATACGGCCATCGTAAAACATATTAGCGCATTTTAATGTTTACTGCACAAAAAACATACCAATACGTATCAATGCCTTCTGGAAAACCATTGTTGGAGAAATCGTTGAGAGCTCTCCGTGATCATATTTATGGTGAGCGTAAGTGGTCGTTATTATTACGGGGTGACCCCAGACCAAGTCCTATGCAATGCATCTTCTGGAATGATATTTGTGCAATTAAATGGTAATTGCGTTAGTTTCGTTCTCACGCCACAACGGCTAGACGACCATTCATCGGTGGTTTATAGAGAAGAAAAATAAAGATAACTAATTTCATTAAAAAAAACCTGCACGAGTTTTATTATGAATTTAGTTATCTTTATTTTTCTTCTCTACAAACCACTGATGGATGGTCGTCTAGTCCTTATTGCGATCTTGCGAACCATCCTTATGGCCAATATATTAATATCAACCCACCGGTCTGATAGAAACAGGTTGCTGAATCAACAGGCGCTTTTATTCAACCCCCCACCAAGTGGTCGTCCGTCGCCCATGCGCGTAATTGAATCACATCGTAGCGCGAGTGCGCCATTTTATGAATTTTAGACTATCTCTTTTATACTCGCTTGATTCGCGCACCAACACGCCAATCATTGCAGGCTTTACGAAACTTGACCAGCCCCAACTGACCAGCCTACAGACCGATTAACACTTGCTGTTACCGCGGAGCACAGGAAGTGACTCAACCGAATTCACCAACTAAGCAAACTTGACTAGAAGAGCGACATTACGGAATTTGCTGAGCTCGAACGACGCTTATGGCATCACACCCCATATCCACACCTTACACCAGAGGCATCAAGATCGCATTTCCAGTTTTTGTTTCGCTGTTTGTTTTCCAGGGGTTTTGTTTCGCTGACGACGTCCTCAAGATTGTTTATCGCAGAATTCTACCCCGCATGCGTACAATCCGCGCAAGTGTTATGAGCAGAAAGAAATATGCATCCGGATTGGCTTGTAGTTTTTTTTTGTAATTTGTGAATGCATCCGAGAGTCACATTTTGTTAAAAATGTTCTCAAAACCCCAAGGTAAGCGAGGAAATGGTATATATTTGAAGTTTAGCTCTGCTCCGTATGTTAGTTATTTTTTTTAAATTTGTTATATGTTCTTACTTAGTGTAACATTCGTTTGTTAGTTAACTCTAAATATTTAAATTAAGATAAAACCAAATCACATACAAAACAATTCCATACACTCAGATTTTGCATTTACTCTCGAGTAACTCTCTTTTAAATTGGCAAACTTTGCGAGAGACATTTCTGTCGCGAGATCTTCTGCTGGGGTTTAGTACAGGGGCAAGAAACTTCTTCTAGTGAAAGGATGTTTTATTTTTTTTAAAATTTCTGATAACTTATATTATTTTAATCAATTTAATAATATGCAAACCCATACTGCAATGGACATTTTGGAAATTATGTTGTGTTAACTTTATATTTTGTATTTAGAATAGATCGTTTACTAGTTAGATCGGTTACTTATAGATCGTTTACAAAAAAAAACTTACTGTTATATTTTCAAACTATTTTCTTTTATACATCCACATGGGTGAATCCATTATTTGCTTCTCGTAGTGTGAGCGGTTCTTGCCGATCTCTGGCGGAGAGCTTTTCGCTCACGAAGCTCACGCTACAGCGAAGAGTGAGAGAGCTCTCCAGTGAGCGTAGGAACGCACGATACAAAACATGCATGCCACCGCCAGTGGTAGCTAATTCATCTCGCTACGTCAATCAGTGAGGATCGGTCTTGATCAAGCAACGAAGAGCTATCTAAGCCTGCGGAGCAAGTGATACATTTGAAGCAAAGTACCGTTCTAGTGTTGTGTGCAGCGTTTCTGATTGTGCGAAAACTTTACCAAATGTCGTCAATACACAGCATCAGGACGCTTTTCGTGGGCGGTTTGTGCGCGGAGGTACAGGAGCGAACGCTTTACGAGAGGTTTCTGCCGTTTGGACCAATCCTTTACGCACAGATCGAGCGCGATCCGATTAACGCGCTACCTTTGGGGTACGCGTTCGTGAAATTCATGGTGGCGCAGGACGCCGAGCGTGCGTACGAAGCGCTCCAGGGCGAGCCGGTGCTTGGGTGTCCTATGCGGCTGATGTTTAAGAATCCGGAAGCGTATGAGCAGATACGCTACAATCCGAATGCTAACGCGCTATTTTTGGATCCGGATCGGAAGGTCGATCTGCAGACTGTGAAAGGGATATGCCAGAAGTTTGGAGAGATAATCAGCTGCAATATGGCGGTAGATGAGGAGGGTCGGAGCAAAGGATTCGGCTTCATTCAATTTGCCAGCAATGAGGCTGCGAAGGCCGCAGTGAGACATTTGACCGGAAATTGGAAGCTATCGATGGAGAACAACGGAATGGGTGAGCAATTTGCGATTGCGCCTATCGAATCAAACCAGGTTCACTCGGAGGTAGTTTACCAGGTGCAGGGCACATCTGGGGCTATGTATGTTCCGTATAGTGTTATACGTGCGGTTGATCCCAAGCCCGAACCGTCGGTAGTGCAGGAAGCTCAAGTGTCATATGACATCAATGGGGTATCGACCGGCCAGGAGATGTTAAACGACTCTGCAACTGCCACTACTTCCACCGTAGCCACGGTGGAGCCCAGCGCAGGGACATCGAGCGAGCTTGCTCCGATCAAACTGGCCAAGCCGAAACGTCGTAATCCGTTCGCAATAAGACGCCGGCCGCGCAAGAATCGGCACGACTCAGCCGATTGTGATTGCTGGCAACTATACGTTTCCTGCTTTCCACTTTCCTATCGAAACCATCAGCTGCGCAAGCTGTTCCAGCGATTCGGGTGCGTCGCTGCCTGCATTATCGTGAAGGATGGAATGTCTTTAGGATACGGTTTTTTGTGCTTTGGCACGTGGGAAGATGCCACCAACGCCCTGCGCATGCACAAAAAAAGCGTTCAGCAGAACATTCTGAACGTTCAGTTCACGCGTCGAACGTTCATGCGTCTCCAGCGGGTGCTGGAGCCTAGCGAGAATATCCCGCAATCAGCCAAGGCTGCCTTCAACCACCAACCATCAGCTTTGGTGCCAAAAAATACGTAAGTAGTTTATAGCTTCTCAAGCGTGTGCGAAAGTCTCTAATGCATCCATTCCCTTACTTTACAGTGAAACCCAAAACCTGCCGGTCGATAACGACCATGTAGTGGTTGTTTAGAATGTGGACTCTCCTGGATACAAAACGATCATTTTAACATCATCCCGGACATGCTGAATACTTTTGACGAGACCTTGATGGAGCGTATGATGTACGACGACCTGCTAATGATGAACATAACCAGCAAGCTGTGCGCGCGGGTGTTGAGACGATATTACTGGGCATAAAACGCGACAGTAACCGTGCCGTAGCCAGTCAAATTATGACAGATTTTTTGTGCTACATTTTTACTACATTACTACATTTACACTTTAACAAACATATTAACGATAACATTATTTTCATCGCTTCTAAATCGCGATCAAAACTAT
>JXWZ01004210.1:0-18186 GCA_000956215.1 Anopheles farauti No. 4
CATGGTTTAGTAGGTAAGTTGTTGAGTGAAGATGCGGTGTTCCCGATTCGTGTGTTTATTTTTTTTTCTTTTATTTCGATCTTCACTTCATAGGCGTACGTGCGAAGCGAGAATGGAAAGAATGAGATCATCCATTCACCACGGTTATGGCAAGCTATCGTTTTGCCGATCTTGATGCGAAGTTTTGCAAACTGGCTTGGAGAATTCCGTTTGGATTTTGTGACGAGACGCGTGTGCCGAGACTGCGATGTGATATAATTAGTTTTGAGCTTGCGAGCTACCATCGCTCGAGCTAACAACACTGATCCTGATGGACAAACGAATTGCTTTGATGAATGCAAATGAAAACATCCCGTTGCGAAGAATTACAAGCCATACATGAAGAAGAATAGAAACATAGTTTAATCGAATGGATAGTAAGAAAAACAAGGCCCATTTTACACATATTTACCGGATTTTGTTAATGTTTCCGTATGAAATTTTACGACATTAATTTCAAAAGCTTTTCTGGAGGGATTGGGCTGTTTTAGATGTTAGAGATTTTTCATTAAACGTCCCCACAGGCGGATAGTATGCCGGTTTTGAGTTTGTAGGATCCCTTCGTCCTTCAAATTAATTTATTTTTCTCACGAGTCGGCACCAGAGAGAGAACCAACGATTTAGTTCAAGTACAGCGAACCGGTGAACCTGCAAACTCCCAAACCTATTTAAATCTACATAGCAGCAATGCGCGAAAATAATTAGTTTAGTGTTGAATTTCATTTTTAGCTAGGTATATTATGCGATGGACGCCCTAGTGTGGAGCGAGTGTTCGAGTGTCTTAAACCATAAAGCCACCGTGATTCCTATTTTCATTGAAACAAGGTTTTTTTTTTGTTCTGTTCGCTGTTCGCAGTGGATTACAGGCAAGGAGTAAAACTAAAAAAGTAAATTAAGCTAATCTGGATGGATCAGTGTCTGTGTGTGCGTCATGGTAGGGACAACGGGCCCTTGGTGGGAGTATCGTGCCCTCTTATCGTCTCATTCGTTACTGAAAGAATGGGCAAAAAAAGAACGTTGATCAGGGAATAATGCACTGGGAACGAAGACTTGAACTACTTCAAACTAACATTTATCCAAACCATTTTTTGTTCCGCCCCCCGCGCTCGTTTGTGTGTGCGTGTGTGTGTGTGTGTGAACAAATGAGGTAGGTGAGAATAATATGATTGAAATGTAATCGGCTACGACACACCCTTCGCGTTCAGAAACAGAAATAGGATGTTATTGCGTAAGTACATGAAATCAGACATATAAATAACATTACATACAAACCCCACTCCCTCATACGCACACACACAAATACGCAGTAATAAATGTAATGAATCGAAAATATGCACTTCAGAGTGATGCTTTTATTCTACAACACTAACAGCCTTAACGCGTGTCTCATATCCGAACTATCGCTGCTTTTTGTTGTAGAGGTTTCGAGCTGTTTCGGAGCGGATCTCCTAAGTGATGAGTAACCGCAAGTAGGTTGATCTAACCGCAAGCTGGTTGACCGCAATCTTACCCTACTTGTGCACAATGTATGTTTGAAACGATCTTTTCATCGTTTCAATTACTTGAATAAATTCAGCGTTATAATGTCGGTTGGTGATTTGTGCGGTTGGCAGAATGTCACAACACGTACGATGTAGTGTTTCATGGACCGCCTGTTCGGGTTTCGTATCGGTAAAGAGATAGATAAGGTAGATAAATACTTCGGGATTTCTAAGAAGACGTAAAAAATACCACAATTCAGCGTGAAAAGCTCGATGGGGCTTGTTTACTTTACATAAGTTACACATGCTTACCACATGATGGGGGGTTGTTTTTGTTGCTTTTATCGCTTTTTTGATTGAACGCCATTGTAAGGAATAAAACTGGAATTTCGGTAACGATGGGTGTATATGTCGGATCAAAAGAAGCAACCGAACTAAGAGGAATGAAAACAAAATTTACCTTGCTTCCAAGAACATACACACTTATTCCTTAATGCGTTTTATTTTACGCGGGTCTTTAGTGCGGGAATTTGGGAGCATTCCTATATTATCTTCTTATACTTTATAAGCTAATCTTACCTTACCTTTGACATTTTAAACCGAAAAATATGTCTTCATGATTCTGAAATCGAATAGAATTCATGCTCAAAATATCACAAAATGAGCATCCAATTTTCACAGTTTCCTAGAAATTAATTTTCGTTGATATTCAATCGTCTGCCAATTCTGGACCATGGTAACTTCGGAGAAGCAATCATGTAGTCATCATCAAGCAATCATGTAGTGGGACCGATTGTAGCTAACTGACCAACGGACCGACATTCCATTGCTGCCGACATGCTCGCATGATCCGGCGGTGTTGTTTATCAACAAACGGTATCTTACATTTTAGAAACATAATTAGAATTTAGATTATATTATTTGAATAATGGAGGGAAGGGTCTCCCGGCAAGTCCTTCGCTATTGCAGACGGGCTACGAACCATTGGTTCGTATCGTTCCAACCACAAATTCCTCTAATCGAATAGACGCCATACCGGGTTCGTTAGCTTAATGCTTAGCGGTGCTAACGCCGATCGGTCCGATTTCTGCCTGCTTAATTAATATTTATATCATTTGCAAAATATACGAAAACGCGTTCGGCAAATGCACCCGTGGAGAGCGTCATTGAGCCGGCGCCGGATTTGCCAGAAGTCCGCAAAAGTGTTTTTTTATAAAACCCTTTCCAGAGCATCCATTATCATTTGCGAGTGGCAAAGCACAGCCTCCCTTTCAATGTGTTTATACTGAAAGGTGGATATTTTTTCCGTTTAGTTATTCACGCTCGCAGCACGGGCTTACCCGGATACCGGCATACCGGATGGTAGACGTCCCGGGTGAATAATTATCGTTAATGCACGGCTCACATGTTGACGGTGTTCAGCAAAGGTTACTTTGTATTTGATTTGGGTGTCTACATAGCGGATGTTTACATGAGATGTATCAAATATGTGTCATATCTGCTTTAAAGCTCAGCTTTGGTATTTCTTTAGTTAGTTGTTTCGTTTTTAATCGTTTGCAATGATTATAAAACCAAGGCTTTGCTTCAAGACACATCGAGAAAAACCAGTAATTAATTTTTTTGTTTTTTTTTACATTTAAAGTTTATATATTCACCAGCTTGTTGTGGCTTAGTTTTTTTATACTTCACTTTCCTCCGTTTCCTGAATGGACATTTAAATTTCAAACCTACTGTGAGTTTGTTTTTTTTTCGGCATCGCTTTGCATACGTCGGCTTTTGCTATGCCAAGTGAAGTTGTCCTTGTTTCTTGACATACTGGCAGCTGACCTTCGGGCTAGGGTGAGTGTGTTGCTCGAGATTGGCAAAACACTTGGTGGGCAGCTTTCATTAGCGAAACTCTACCAGCTGCGATGGCTCGTTACGGGCTCATGCATAAAGTAATCAATCAACATAAACTGCCCACGATGATTGATGTTTGCCGATGGATGCTACTGTTTCCGCTAGCCGTTGCCGTTACTGCCGTGCGATGGTGAATGGTGCTGATGCATCCTGCCACGAGGGCCGTAAAATGGCAGTGATTTTATTTGTTTAAAATTAGATTTTTATGCAAAAAATCTATGGCACCGTGCTCCCGAAGCATCGTTAACATGAATATTCAAATAGAATGAATCAGAGCGTGGTAGAACGGATTAACATACTTTTACCATGAAGACAAAGTATTAATTCGGCCATTTGGATTTTGCAGTGATTTGAAGAGATGCCTAAAATTGTTTTGATCATAGTAGCCACACGTTTAAAAACGCTTAAACACATTTAAAAGCCCGCCTAGCAAGGGAAGATAGCTCTTCTCCACATAGGACGATTCTGCTATCCGCGCAGCTTGTCATCCATCTTCATGCCATTCGACCGACCCGTAGAGCATTTGCCCAGGGAAGCATTGCAAATTGAAAGTTGTAATTCTGGGTCAAAGAACGATGGTAACCGCAAAAAAAAACAGCTTATCGAGCTTGGTCTCCTTGGCCACAACTTCCTGGAACAATACCATTACCGGACAGCTCTTGATAACAGCAACGCATCAGTGCGATTACAAACACGATGCGTGGGACTGGGCGGGTTCATAAATAGCACCACGCTCGAAACGCACACTCTTCGTACACAACAAACAGAATTAGGATAGAGATTTTTTTGGATGTTCGTTAACCCCGCGATTCCGGACGAATATCAAACGAAAAGCTTTAACACACATTAGCATATGTATATCGCCAGCTCCGTATTCGCTCGCGAATCACATACCAAACTACAAATACAAGAATCAAACACTTTCTGGCGAGGCCCTTCTTGCCAGAGCCCAGAAAAGCGATACGCTGTTCGATGCAAATCTCCCATCCCTTTGGGGCTCGCACACTATGGCGCCCGGTCTTGCGTGACACCCGGATGCGGTTGGCCCTCTGGGCGTTGTGTCGAAGCCAGATTTGGCGAAGGATTTAAGCAGTATCAGTGTAGCGTGTTAAAGGTCTTCTGCGAATTCGAAAGCAATTGGAAGTGGGAAATGTGTTTTGTTTCGGTCTGACGTGGATTTTATATCCAAAACGTAGTTTCCAAAACAAAACGATGCTAGTGCTAGAGGAGGAAAGTACGCACACATTTTTCTATAGCGCCCAACGTTGTGCGATTTAGAACATCACCACCACCAAGTTGGTTGATGTACGATAATGAAATTTTGAAGAGAAATATTTACCCGTCGCTCGCTTGGAAAAGTCTGTCAAAATTAAACACAACGCAAACATTCAATTCAACAGGATTATATCCAGCTACGTTAGCTTTATTACATACCTTGCATCATTCGCTGCGGCGCGTTTATTAACTGCACGTTACTAAATCAATTTATTTCGCTAATCTCTGCTTCATAAGTCTGATCTCTTTGGCGAACGCTTTCGTAAGGTATAAAATCTCATAAAATTGCGCTTAAATAAGCCCAGGCTTTTTCACCTTCCTCTTTGACTAACAACTCACCCAGGTTCTCCCATACCAACGACACAAAATTCGAGACAGAATTTTGTTTCGGGCTGGTTAATTCACACCACCCAGTATGCGGTTATTACAAATGCTTCTGCGTACGTAGGCCCGAAGTTTGGAAGTCACCGAGGAATGATGTTTGCATAAGCCGATTTTCATGCAAAATCCGACAGGTGTTCTCCATCAGCGTGCGAGTGGAGCAGGCGAAGGTCGAGGATCACGAGTCGATGAAAAGTCAAAGGAAAAAGCTTGTAAAACCGTGAAACGCAAACAAAACCATACCCCGGAACATTTGCGACATGCTTTATTGGGGTGAGGTGAGAAAATTAGCACGCATCATATGCTCTACGCACGACCAAGACGCGCGTCGTAGCCGGCTTGGATTGGGTTTGTGTTGAAAGAATACGCTCCGTACTGTCTGCCACCGCGGTGGGTGGTAGTTGTCGTTCTGATAAGCCCAGTGGGGTATGAAACGAACGGACATATCTTGTGTCGCGTTTGGACAGGTTCACATTATCGTTAAATGGCACTTTAAACAGGTTTGTGTTTGCTATACTGTTTTTATGATGCTTGAAGAGAACGATTTAGTGGCCCAAAACTCAAGGAAATTATTATGATTCTGTACGTTTCGTCCGGAAAAAAGGCACAAGCATTTAAACGTTTTTTTTATAATGAAATACCATTATATGTTTTTTTTTTTGAAAACTAAAACCGCTACTTCATTCGCTACACTTTTTTATACACTAAAAAAGCTAAAAATTTGAAAAAAAAAAATAACTTTTTGTTTAACACCTAGTTTAACCTATCAGAAACTAGTCCACACTTTTTCGTGCACCCAACCCACTGCTAAAAGCAGGCAAACGTCCAAAAATGTGAGCGCCCGTTCATGCGAAAAGTGCACGAGAAGCCACAGTTGAACGTCAATAAATCGTAACAATCTTGTGTCTTAGCAAACTATGAGCGCGAAAACTATCGTACGAGGAAAACAAAAAAAAAACAGGACCCATTTGGCCGCGATGCGTTCCGCGAGTGGAGCATGTAAGTGTTTCTAACTTCATGGAGAGATGCAAGCGACCGCCGAGCCTCCGAAACCGTTGGTTTATCACTTGGTTTTAACCTTTCGGTGGAAATTTATAGCCCCGTTTCCTGTGTTCCTTTTATGCGTTTTTTTTTGTGGGAAGAGGGTGAGGAAGAGTGGGTTGGGGTTATGTGTGGGTTGAACTAACGATGACTTCTAGCACGACTTTTAGCACGAACGACTTCTTGCAGTGCTTCATCGCCCGAGCGTAAATGAATCTGTAAGTGCATACTTCTTGTGGAGCATCGCACGACACGGCCGGTGTTGGGTGGGATAATTTAATTTCCCGCTCTTTTTTTTTGTTGTCGCTGCCTTTCTGTTCGCCTCGGTTGCAAACGGAGCTCCTGGAAGTTACTGGCGCTAACAGACGATAGTGGGCAGAATGGGAACGAAATTATCATACCCGATCCGATGCGATGGACGATCGGGCTTGCCGTTTCTTGCTTTTCCTTTTATGCTCAATTATATTTGTATCATGTCACGGTTGAACCTGTGCGCTCGGCCCGGATGCAGACGTCACCAGGATGCGGTATTTTTCGGTCCATAAATAGACCGGTAACCGGTCCGCGCTACAATAAGTTTCGACTCGACTGGATAAGGCAAATTTGAATTTTCTACACGCATCACCTTTTTTCTTTCTTCATTTTATCATTTCCTCTGCGCAGCAATCGCCTCGGGGACGGTGATTGGTCTGCGGTAGTCTAGAGCCGGATGATGGATAACGCCGCCGGGAATGGATGGACCAGAGATCAGACGGGCAAATAGTACGCCAAATACACCGAAGCCAGGTCATCGGGATCATTACACCGTAGGTAACGGACGGACTAAACTCCAAGCAGCGGCTCCTAGTCTAGCCAATAAATCACGTCTTTTGAGCCAAAAATCACTGAGTGAATAATGCAGCTGGTTCTGACGGAATATTCAGCAGGACGCCGGCAAGCGGCGATCGACGTCGTACTTGAAACGAACCGAATACATTAGCCGTTTTCCAATGCATGAAAAATGAAGTGTGTCTGAGATGAATTTTACAAACCTCGCTACATTGTATTATTTTCTTCTTATGTCAGATGCAATGTAATGTTCAAAACATAAACATACCGCTTGCTGTGTGTCACATAAACCCCGGTAAAAGCATGCATAAACTTTCTCTTCTACGAAACAAAATTCACCTTCACAATAAATAGCAATATCATAACGAACCCGAAACCGTTCCGATTCATTCCGCATGTGCAGTGCCATCAATTGAATAATGTACCAATTGTGATTATTTACCTGCCAATCATCTCCAACGGCACGTCAAGCGCATGGGGAATTTGATCGACATAGGTCGCAATACAGTCGTATCATTGCCGTCATGTGGCTTAGGAGAAAGAAGCGAGCGAACTTGTTCGCTTTTCCATCTAACATCTATGCGTAACTTAATCTTCGCAGTCAAAGGTGAACGCGTGTCCCACTTTCGCGTGAGTTACGCGTGAGAAAATAAGCGTATCTCGTTACTGTTCCTTTAAACTTCGCAGCCTCCGAGTCAGCGCCAGAGCCGGCGGCAGTGTCAAGAAGGTTTCATATTAAATATTTCTCGTTACGCTGAGTGGCGTTTGGAAAACGTTTGCTTGTTGCCGAACTCAACTCGTAGTGTGCTCACGCGTCTTTAAAACGCGAATAAAGAGCCACAAATTCTTTTCATGCATTTTTTGATCAATCATCCAACTTTCACGAATTACATTACGTTACCATCGTGCTTTGCACATGCTAATCTCATTTAGCGTTTAATCCTGGATGAGCCAGATTGATTGGAATTTAAAAATCGTCTGTCTATGTTTTTAATACGTATCATGCTGTTTTTACTACTCCTATTTCGCCATGGACGTCTTCTACACCGCACGGTTAGCAACGTACCAGGCGCCTCCATCGGCTGGGCGATGATTATATTCATGTGTAAAATAGACCTAACCGCCGAGTTCGGTTCGGTGTCTACCGCCTATGGCGTGCATAATTTGGTCTTTTAACGTAAATCAATACCCACCGATCGAAAAGGTACCTTGCGGGGAAGCTAAAAAGTAAACATTTTCCTAGCATAAAGCACCATTTGCATCGATCAAATTTTAGATTTTTTCTCTGTATTAATCTACATCGATTACCTTTAGGGGAACGCACTTGAAGCCGTAGCGAATTGAATTACGGTGAGTGAATTGTTTCCAGGGACATGGAGAATAAATGTGAATAGAATTAAATGCGCGCAAACTATTGAGAGGGCCAAAAATGTATCGCTGCTAAATCGTAAGAGATGCTAAATTTGTGATGCGAAGTTTGCAAAAAAAAACCTTAATTTTTCACTACCCCAAAGGCCCTGGTTTGGCTAAAAAAAGCAATACGAAACGTTTCCTTTTCTATTAAGAGAACACAATTCGTGGGAAAACCCCACCATCTTGCCGTGGGAAATCCCTTTCAGCACGGTGTGATTAAGTAAGAAAACGGCACGTGTTGTTTCGTTGTCACTCCGATGTGGCAGCGAAACGTGCTGCTGCTGTCTGGAACGCTTGTTTGGCCGGCTGCCAACTCGATTGCAGTGGCTCGAGTGGCTAGGGTTTGTGAGATGCCGCTGGAAAATATGGCAAAACGAACGGTGTGAACATATTTCATCGGTCACACGCAAACAACTATACCGGGAACGATCACAGCTGAACATGCTGAAACAGACGTAAAACAACCTTTCTTTCCAGATCACAACCCAACGTAAATAGCAGCGAAACAAAGCTTCGGTCAGTGTGTTATTTTTCTCTTCTATTTATTAGAATTCTTCAGCTCACGCACTGCGAAGCCGATACCAGAATACTTTAAAAATCCGGCTTTTAACAACAATTTTCGCCGGTAAAGCGTGTGGAACGTGCCACGAACGGATGTGACATCAAATCGGTTCACTTCGAAATGGACCCAACCATTCGACAATTGGATTATGGACTGGTGTAGCGCCGCTCGTGAACCTCATCACGTTTACGTTGTCACACCAAACCCAACCGCAAACCGTAGCGATAGTAGGAGGGCTACCATCGCAGCTACCAAACGCCGTCCGACGCTGGGCACACGCATCCGGCCGGAAGAACAAACTTCATTCTCGATCTTATCACAGTTGAGGAAGTGTTTATCGGTCGAGAGAAGCTTTGCGATGCGGCGAAGAAACACGGCCGACGTCGGTTTACACTTGTACCGGGCGCTGTTGTACACGCAGTTCTCGTACGCGTACCGGGCGCTGGAGAAGGGAAGATTCGGCAAGGATTAGATTGACACACAGCGACGCAGAGGTGCACACGCACACTTACCAGCAGAAGTGCATGTACTGGAGATTAAGCGACTGTTCGGTGGCTTTGGTCATTTCCTCCTTCATGATGGAGACGAAGCTTTTCGAGCAGGCATCCATGTCCCGATGCACGAGCTGGAAGCACTCTTTGTGCCAAAGGAATTCTGTCAAAAGGACAAGAGGATGGACACTGAGGTTGGGAAAAAAAAGGGAACCATCCGATTCGAACCGCGCTGGCTCGGTGGTACCTTGCTGAAAGTGGCGATCCCGACACAGATACCCGTACAGCCGCTTTGCCCCATAAACCTCGTCGTTGATGATGTGTCGTTCCTTGGTGTCGACGCATACGTTCAGATATCGCTGCACACACTCCATACCCCGGTTGAAGAGTCTTTCCGTTGGAGGGGAAGAGAGAGAGAGAGAGAGAAAAATACCACCGAAATTAACTTTTTTTTTGCTCCATCCGATTCGCTAGCGAATCCATCATCGGAATCAGACGTTGCGTAGACGTACATGCAGCGGCCGTTAATCTGGTCGATATTCTCCGGAATCTGCACCGTGTACAGCAGCTCCACGGCATTGTTGGGTGACGAGTTGTGAAAGCATCCGTCGAGCATCTGCGAAATTTGTCCACAGACCGGTTCGGGGAAGGTATCCGGTTCGCTGTTGTCGGGCTCTGGGTGGGGGGGGGGGGGGGGGGGGGGGAGAAGAAACGGAAGCGGGAGGAACCGGATGAGCGGTGGACAGAAATTGCGAAGCGAAAAGATACATAAAAACTTCGCATGCCAAATACCTCGACCACGGAGGACATGTAACGCGTGTAAGTTTAATATCGGTGTTCGGTTGCTTCGTTCGTTTTGCTCAAAAAACGACCCTCGAACAGTGAGCCGAAGTGAGTTCCGGAGCTGGGACTTATACTAGCCTGAAAGTGGCTTGAATACACTTTCGTGGAACCGTGTGAAACACATTAGATGTATGTGTTGTTTTGTTTCTTGTTCGAAGTATGACGCACTGGGGAAAGCGGGCTTTTGTTTTACTTGATGCCCGATTCTTGTGCGCCAAGTTCTGCAGGCGGCGTCCGAAAACGCTAATGATAGTATTTGCGCTTTATAATCCAACATCAGTCGTTCTCATCATATCAGAAGCTTATCGATGCCAGCTCCGTATTCGTCCCGGGATGTAATCAATTAGGACGAAAGTTTAATGATGGTAGACTGAAGACTACAGTCGTTGCAGATAAGCTTATTTGTTGCATTGCTCTTCTGCGAATTATTATTAGTTATTGGAGCTGAAGACGAACACAATGTACATATTTTTCTATCCTCGAATGGTCTTAGCTACGGTAAGGAACATATTCACTATACAACGGATGAACATTTCGTTTTGTTAGCTTTATGGGAGTTGAAACGAACTATAACTGTTTTTTTCTCACAAGAATTATTTCAAAAAGGTTTTTGTTTGATGCTAAGGTATCTTTGCTTTAGATCGTGATGTTTTCTATAAGCTACTAAACATTTTTGGTTTTGTAAATCTACCCTCAGTCTCCTCGACAACTTTCACACAAAGATATTGCAGTCAATTTTCGTTGAACCCTTAAATCTAGGAATGGACCACAATAGCAACAACAATAGCAAACAATAAACGATTTTTTGATACGCAGAAAATCATCAAAATTTAACACTAAGTTACTGCCCGTCCGTATCGATCAACACCGAAACGTGTGTTTCAAGATAAGGAATGATAAATTTCCACAAAAAGCGATAACGCATGTGTTTTGGTAGCTTCCCCGAAAGACGTAAGACACAACACGTTATCTTTTGCCGGGTTTACTTTCTTATCCTGTTACAAACAAATACTCGCACACGTTGGATGGACGAAAAACATCTGTGATGATATTTTTACGACCACCGTTAAGTCTTTGGGTGTTCGGCACAATACCCGGAACTTTGGGCCAATATCGCTGTTGATCAAATACTTTTCTTCCGGGAGATATTTATCGCCTACAAGGAACAGAGAAAATTATGTTACACAAGGAGTACGGCAGAACCTCCAACCTCGTGTCCCGAGCAGCGTTGCGTGAATTATTCGCACTTGGAATCGCTTTTCCGGGTAGAATTCGAATTCGTACTTTCTGACGACCGAAAGACAGCACCATAATGGACTGAAAATACGATGAATTCTGAACGACGAACAGGCGGCCGGATTGCGTTAGTACGCTTTCCTTGCTCAACAGAATAAAAACAAAACACGCTAATGCACGCATCTGTCATAAATCGTAATCCGAGTGCACTTAAAAAATAAGCAGCTCTCACTGCAAGCCCGGTTTTAGGACGTCAACGCTCTTGACTTCATTGCGTGACATGTGGTCTTCTGAAAATGGCCATTTGCAAAGCCACCATGAAATGCAAGCTCAAAAGGTGAAGCTTACTTTTGACGCGCACAGCATACTGCGTGACAAAAAAAGGATTACTTTGTCTGACCGTCTTCAACGGTTACTAACTGCGGTTTGCTTTCGTGTAGCTGTGGGTTGTTTTAATTCGGGTCTTACTTTTTCTCATTCATTTTGTGTGGTTTCGTTTTCATTAGCGGTACAACAAAAGAAACTCTTTTAACGAGTGTTTTTTTCTTTATTGGATATCGGGTGCACTTTTCTAGGAGAATTTTTTTACGGAGCTCTCTTATTATTGGTGCTGCTTTCTTGTCATGTGTTTTACGGTACGCTCATTTTTAACGGCAATTAAATAAAAACCATTCGTTCAGAATACAAAAACTCAATTTACCAAACAAGCATTAGAATCCATTTAGTTTCAATGGAGATTCCAAAGCTGCCCGGAAAAAAACTAGAACCAATCACCCTAAAAGCCGCCAAATCGCGGGAGCAAAAGAATCCACAATCATAAGGGCAAGTTGGCGACGTGCTAATTGCCTAACCAGATTATGCTTATCAACACTTCGTAATCAAGTTAAGTTCTGACGATGATAGTATTTTTAGGTTCGCTAACTTTATTAAGTCGTTCACATGATGGTTTCCATCAGGCGCTCGGTGTGTTGAGCATAGAGCAGGGCATTTGAGTTCTTTGCGGATGTTTTAAATCGTTGAGTTTGAAAATTGCTTCCAACACGCAGCGAGGGGAAAATTAAATTTAAACATTAGCTTCCCAAATATCTTCTTCATCAAACAGCACCTCTGGAATTAGCACACACTTCACTGTTGATTTTTATCTAATATTTTTCCCTCTATCAACGGTTCCAGGCACTATGAAGGATATAGACTGATTTTATTACAATGTTCTTCTCACCTCTCCCCCCCCCCTTCCCATCATTTTTCTTTTTCCTTCCACGCCAGCGCCATGATTTGTGTTTGTTTATCGTTTCTACCGCCTTGGGTCGGTACGTTTCGCAAACACCCTGCGGACACAGGAAGGTTCAATGAATCCCATTATTTGGGTTGCTGCCTTCCGATCACATCGAGTTGGATCCTGCTGCCCTACGGGCGCATCTCGGTGTTAAGCCGGACCCGAAATCTTGCTTCCGCTCTCACTAATCACGCATCAAACAGGCAGGAGGGAACGAGTCACGTGTTCAAAGTGCGCGCGTGATGGGCGGTTGCAATTTTCCGGGCACTGTTTACTTACCACAGAAGGTGATGGAAAAAATATAACAAAACACCACTAGCCGTAATATTGCGCTATGGTACATCTTTGCGATGTCGTTTTTAACGTCCCGGGAAACACTTCAATGGAGGTGGTTATTTTGTCGTTGTTTAAAAAACAATATCGTTCTTTAATACACCGCTGACACTGTGGACTTTTCTTGGAGCGGTTTTGTCAGCAACCGAGAAATGATATCTTCCAGCCGAGCAGAACAAACACTTCGTTCTAACCGGCTGTCTGCGTAACACTACGCGGCGAACTTCTATCCGCCGGAGATGCGCTACCAACCGGATGGATGCTGTGCGAAACGAACCGTTGCGAAAGGCTGAATAGTGAAAACTGAGCTTTTCCATGGCAACACGGACGATCAGAGTTCTATGCCGAGCCGTAGTATCTCACACTGGCTGAGTTACTACCCCCAACAACAGGGGGTAAGAAAAATGACGACCAGCGTTCCCTTCTGAAGTGTGTTTTGCTCGTTTGATAGAAAACTTTGCCGAAGCAGCAGCCGCTCAGCAGAAAGTGTACGTTATGCGAATCAAACAATTTCAAGCATCAAACTAACTTCATACAGAAGCACATTCATCGCATCACCATCGGTTTTTTTTTGCTCGTTTTCTTCGTTTCTATGTGTGTGTGTGTGTTGATTGATGGTATTATGCAGTGTTTTCTTTTCTTTTTAAATTCCAGCATACCAGTGGATGAATTAATTTCGAACAATCTCAAAATATAAGCTTAACAAAGCACAATCGACGTGGGAAGCTGTTGATATCGCTATCGGAACCTTTCTCTATGGGATGCCGGGGGGAACCATCGCCGGCCATCTCCCCGGCAACTATGATTTCACCTTTCGAAATCCGATTTCCACACAAAGAATAGGCAAATTATCTCTACAACCACCACGGTTCAAGGTTTCACGAGCACCGAAACCCCTACGAACGCTGTTCGGTATTTGAATCACGTGCTTACCGCTGCCGGTGGACGCTGCCGTGCTGATGTGGTGAATCCTTCGCAGCCCAGCGCTGTGTATTCACTTCTCGCACGTGAAATAAAATATACCATTTCGTCTAGCACAACAGAGCAAGTACAGTGACACAACGGAAAAGCGGAAATTTTTGGGTTTCATCTTATTTTTTATTATTACTGTTTTCGGTCACTACTCTATTCCCTTGCCACCGCAAGGCATATCCCTGTGGCGATGTGTTTGCATTCATCGCACCGGACACCGGACCGGGTCTCCGACCACGCTGGTTGGCCTTCGCTGCAGCTTTACAACACCGGTGGCTGTTGATAGCTTCGGTGGCCCGTACCGGTAATTCGTTGGGTGAAAAGTAAGTTAATTAATATATATCTAGCGCTCACGGGAAGGACGGGGCTGGCAAATTTGTATACCAAGCGTAAAGACGTGGAGTGAAAAATGTTTTAATTAAAGTAAGTGAAAGGGCACTGTTATTGGGTCAATTTCTTTGCGAGAAAACATTTGGGTCGTATTTTATGAGAATCGGTACGTGCAGCTCCTTCCGATACGTCTACCACAATTGCATACGTAAAATGTTAATTTGTATTCAAATATAAGTTATATTATCCATTGTCAAAAAAAAACTTTTATTAGTTAAGAAAAAATTAAAACAAATGCCACTAAACATCCTACACGACCAACTGTGTCTCGCTCTAATGCTGCTTAAAAAACTTTAAACAGGGATAAAGCGGAAAAGTTTCCCCGAAGGATAACAGCACATTCAAAACCACCATACAAAAGTATCGCATATGTTGCCGCTGTTGGTGATAAATTTCGCTGTAGTCTTCGTCCGGACATGAAGGTTGTGGTTTTGCAACATGCATTATTTATCACAAATCCTGCTCCCAGCACAACATGCGCATATTTGAACTAAATGGAAATGTGTGGCATGTGTGGCAGGGTGCGTTGAGAGCTAATCGAAACTGATTGAATTATTATCACATTGCTTACGAAGACATAACTAACAGTTCCCACGCATTTTCCAGCAGCTGTTATGAAGCTTCCGGATAAAATAATAATATAATCAAGCAATTGAATTAACTTCGTTTTATCACTCTTGTGCATAAGCAGTGAAATGCACGAATATAGGTTCCGTCAAAAGTGCTGTTGACGCATTAGGGAATGTTTTTTTTATCTTCCTCCACGTCCAAAAAAGGACACCCCTACGACGGTACTGACCTAATACTTGTCGTCGGGAAAGCTTACCCGTGCGAAAGACCAAGCGGTGAATTGTAATGGGCGATGTTCGCCTCCATCGTACATCTGTCACGTTTCCTTACTGAAACTCGGTTGTTATTTGTTTTCCTTGTTTTCAATCAACTTAGAGCAAGTTTTTTTTCACCCACCTTTCTGGTGAAATTAGGCAGCCAGGTAGCTTGTGGGTTCGACTGGGATGACTTGGTGAAACGGTAACGTACAACAGTATGTATCGTACCTGCTGGAAGTTGTAATTTCTACACACGAGAGCGTTTCTGTGTCACGACGTAGCGCAATCCTCATTTCGTTCGATTCGTTAGAAAATGGTGGCAAAATAAAGAAGCCACTAGAAAAAAGCAATTTACACTCTACTCACACTCAATGTTCCCTACAGACAAAAGAAACCGATTCAAGAGAATCGAATTTAGATTGAAAACACGTTTTTGTAAGCTATAAATTCGATTTTTGATTTAATGTGTTGCGTTACCAAATTGAGTTTACAATCTCAATCAAAAGTTGTCGTCGCAATCCATATCGATTATTAAACAATTTCGTAAAGCAGCAAAACCGTTTCCAAGAATTCGAGCTTTTTGATCATAAATTAGCATTCCTGATTAGACATTTGCTTGGGCGTGACACACCTCATTGATTTAGCCAGTGCCATTTAGCACCTTTGATAAACGGTCGTTCTCCCAAGGGTATGCTAAACACAAACGGAATTAATTGCGAACGACACCATTCGCTTCTACGAAATGCGAAAAATGATGACGCCTAAGTTTAGTACACTTTTTGATTAGATCGAGCTTTAATCGGCAAACCGCAGAGGTTTCATGTTCTTCGCAAGCGTATGGTTTGACCGTGCCGATATTACTGTGCCTTTTCGTGTAGTATCTTTCGCGTGATGTAAAGATAAAGGAAAACTTCATCCCTGCTTCTATTGTGCACGCAACATCTTGAGACGATGCCACTTTTCCGTGCGAAACAATGCGTCACAATCTGGAGGGGTTTCGCGATATCTCACGCTGTCTGCCGCAGACAGATCTGCTGATAGTGGTGGAAAAAGTTTCAAGTGACACGTGGCTGGTTCACAAGTTCGCGTGGCCAACCCGAAGGATGCTAAGCTTTCTGTCGGGGAGCGTTTGCTGGAACGATTTATTATAAACACGCACCGGATCTGGTGCAAAACGGGGTTCGTTATAAGGAAATAATCTGTCAAGATGGAATTTATTCTTTTATTGAGCAGGAGCTCAGCTACATGCGAGCGATAAGCTTCCACGGAACATGCTTCATCGTACTGCATGATTGGCAGCGAGATCAATCAACGTGAATGGGTATAGAATGATGCATTGGCCATGTATTGATTATGAAAAATCGGTTTATTTTGCAAGACTGCACCGTGATATTTCACCCATGTTGACTATTCCTTACCACAGCAGTGTTCTTGAGATGTAAAAAAAATAACACTTGGTTTAAGTTCCAAGTAAAAAAAGTGTTGAGTAGTGTGCGAAACATAACACAACAAACATAAATCAACTCAGTCAAGTTCAACTCAACTCAAGTTTGCTGCCTATATGAAAAGTTTGCAGTCGACCCGTTTTCAATTAATGTGCCAAACCCAATTTGATGCTGGACCTCCAGCGTGGTAAATGGTAAAGTTTTTTAATCACATACCGATGTCGATGCTGACACGAAGGTAGCAAAGCGCGCTAAACCGAATCGCCTTTGATGAACATGCTCGTCAAAAGAAAAATGCAAATTAGACAAAGGTTTATTAGGCTTAATTTTTATAAATTATTTGAGTCCCTTTTTGTGTACAGAGCGTTTAACCAATGGAAACAAGGAAAGTAACAAACATTCAGCCACGATGGTTGTTTACAGTGAGTGCATTAATTAGTCTGCGTGGGGGTAACATTTTTTTCGGAACTTTTATGTTGTTCTTTGCCGGACTTGATGTGTGTTGCATTGAGATAAAAACATCTAACTCATAAGTGCCCCCGAACAACAAGGACATCCGTTCCACTCATTCGCCGACGAAGCGTTCGCACGAACGAGGTTCGGGTCACTCACGTGTCCTTTCGGGATACGCTTCGGGTTGTGTGTTATATTACCCGAGCGCGTGGTCGGCAACTTCAGACGAATTTCACGCGCTCCTGTGAAAGGTAATAAATGAATGATTCGGCTGGTTATTTAACGTGTTTTTGGATACTGTCCACATAGGATGATCATCGGAACGATTCGATGCAGTTGCATCGAGGACAGAAAATGTGTGCACGAGTTGAGCGTGACGTGAAAAGGTTGTGATGAAAGTTTTAATTAGTGTCCATAGAAATAGGTAGAATCTGACTGCACTGAAGTGATTGCGTTTATTGTTCAAGTGGTCAAAGTGTGCTATGTGAAAAAATACTATGGAATACAAACTACAAGTGATTTGGTGTGTTCTGTGTATAACATGGGGATGTAAGTATCTTTGGTGTGTTATACAGACAAAATCACGATTACATTTAAGTGGCAGAACAACTTAATTTTAACTTAATAAAAATGTTTGTATTCTCACAAACTTCTAACGTAATAAGCACGAGAATGGCTGACTTTGCGCGTCCCAAGTTATAAAAGTACGTTAGCTGAATATTCGATTAGACATGAGCATCCTCATCCCCACACGTTCATGATCCATGATCGGGGTAGGATAGTGCAACGTTAGAAAAACATATTTCTCCAGCTTCTTGTGGATACTCAGCATCGCGCGAATTGTACACATCGAAAACATACCACGTGCGTGAAGCTTTCCTGAGAAAGTTTCGCTTGATTAACGACGACAGATTATCTAGCTCTGGAATAAGTCAATTATCGCAAAACAAAGCGGATCCATCCATCCACTCTTGAAATTAATCTTGAAGGTGATGTGTTTT
>JXWZ01004212.1:0-35660 GCA_000956215.1 Anopheles farauti No. 4
TTTAAAAAAAAAGTAATGTCCCTAAAGTTTTCCTCTATTTATCCGTTGCTAAATTGGTCACTAAAGAATCAGCACGTTTTATGGTTCGTTTAAATACGATACATTTGCAAATTGTTGGCTTAAAAGCAAACTCAAGCCACTACCGATGCTAAATATCGCCTCTACACTGTGCAGCAGGCCGCACGGTGCATTGATCGCGTATGAAAATCAAACTCACGCTTCTCAACCATGGTTTTCCCCGCGGCCAACTGCGTTCCACGTACATACGGACGCCAACGTACACGCACAAGAGGGTGGTTGCACGTTGCTAACCGTACGGGGTGCTAAGGAAGAAGGGTGATCCTGTTTCCTACCGCTTTAATGTGATTCCTTTGAATGTGTGTGTGTGTGCGTGTGTGTCCTTGCTGCAGAATGGTTGATTAAGGACGGTGGTCGTAGCCACGCGCCACATTCCACCCCACCCTACCATTCCTTGGGCTCGCTCGAACTCTGCCACCGGGAGTAAAGCTACCCATCAGAAAGGACACTCGTCGCGGTCTGGTAAAGGTTGGCAAATTTGGCTCGAGACTTCCACCGTGGCCTATTGTGCGATGGTCGAGTAAAGTACCACAGCAAACGGTGCAATGCTGTTGCCTGGCCGACCTGGCAACCAAAAATAAAAAAAGAAGAAAAGACAAACGAAAGATTGATATCGGGTGAACGCGTAATGAAATGTTTCACCCACGGTCGACCCCGTCTAGTGTTCGCATACTTTTTGCGCGCAACCGAAGGATGAAGGTAACACTCGATGAAACAGCGAGGGAGGCTAGCTACATTTCTTCCAAACCATTGTTTGGACGCGGGCAAGCATTTGCCCGGGGTGAGGTTATTTTTTGGGCCTTATTTGGTTTGTAGTTTGTTGCCTGTGAAGGTTAATATGCCTTCAACGATTGGATTGCTTAGATTGAACGTCCTTTTTCGTGGGTGATTTAATTGAACTACACTTGCATACACTTTTCATCAAATTTTAATCTACATCTGGCGTTTTGCGAAACTGAAAACCAATATTTTATTTATTTTATTCGACGTCTATGTGCTGCCCCAGCAGGGAATGGATTTTGGCTTATATTCCATACGTTTTCTCACCTTACAAGAGGTTTCTACGTTTAGTAATGATTTTAGAGTAATTTACTTTGCGAAATCGATTTTTATTTTCGAAGGAACGTTTTTGTCAGTTTTTTAATTGTCATAAAAAATAAAGCAACTTTTTCGTGTGTAAAAAACACTTAAACACGCACATATGTAAAACAAAAATTAAATACAACAATTTAGTCTTTCATATTGGTGAACTGCATGGGAACGATCGCAAGTTGTTTAACAAAAATCGGTGAAACATATGAACCCCATGTTTTTATGGTGTTAAACGCCCTTTAAAAAATCATCCTTGCGTTTAAATGAATTTTAAATTTGATATTTAAGTTTAAAATAATGTGTCTTCACTTCGATCACTCGTTCGATCACTTACAGATCGTATTAGGATTACCACAAGAGAGCATAGTTGTTGTGTTTACCAGTGTGAGAACCCCTTTTGGTGATAAATTAGTCCGAAAAAGTTTCTTCAAAAGACTTCTGTATGTATTTCAGCATCCGTTTTTCTACCCAATTTCTCTCGTTCTCTTTGGGAACCATTTTAGTCCACCGGATATCGAGTATCATCGGTTGCATCGCTCGATGCGACGAACTCCTTTCCATGGTATCCTGTTGATTAGGATGCGCACTGGAACAATGGCGGTTCCGGCACTACCGGATGGGTACGGGCTGGTTAAAGTTCATTTAAAAATTAAACCACACAACGGTCCAACGCGTAGTGCAACGCAATAATGCAAAAAGGTATCGAATTACTGCATCGGGTTTGGTGGTTGCGCGCACTCTCGCGGGAAACCCCGACCGGATGTTGGTTTTTTTGCTCGCAAGAAGCCTGAAGCACCCGCAAGGATGTGCGGTATGATAATTTTATCGATCCAATGGTGAGAGCTGTTCGCCACCGCCTGCCTGGTGGTGTTTCCTGAGCGAATTATAGCCAGTTTTTGCGGCGCATCCTGTGACGGAAAATAAGTGTTTCG
Organism: Anopheles farauti No. 4; assembly: GCA_000956215.1. NCBI lineage: Eukaryota > Metazoa > Arthropoda > Insecta > Diptera > Culicidae > Anopheles > Anopheles farauti No. 4. The sequence goes on from JXWZ01004212.1 coordinate 2,103, forward strand.
ATGGTGGCGCATTTTTTTTATTTATCATGGTTCCCCCATCTCACGGAAGTGGCCCGAAATGGGAAAAGATTCCGGTGGCAGGAAGGACCATCGCACGCCGGCATGTGTCGTGTCCTTTTTCCCAAGCGCCGAGCATCTTTCTGCGCTTGCGCCTCGTTATCCTTATCGCGAGAGATTTGAGATTGTGAGAAGTGTTGTGCGCGTGTGTGTGTGTGTGTGTGTATGTTGCCTAGCGAACGCCAGAAAGCATCACATCCTGTTTCCTTTCAGCATCAAATCACACACGCACACGTGTAAAAGCCCCTGATCGTGCACACTTTGTTTGTGAAGCACTCGAATTTCACTCGCTACTGCAAAGTAGCTAGTGTTCTACGGCCGTTTACATTGTCGTGTTGCCCGCTTCAACACGTCAAGAGAACACACACACACACACTTAAGAGGCAACCGTAAAACAATGGGCTGTTTGGAGGCTTTTATCGTGTGGAGAGGGCTGCAAACCCACCGCCGGAACGTGCTCGAGTGTCCAATCTGCTCGAGTTGGTAGCCATTGTGTTTTTTTTTCTGTTTTAATTTAATGCTTCTACGGCAAAACGTGTGCTAGTGTGTTGTATGTGAGCGTCCTGTGGCTCAACGAGACGAAAATTAAATGGCTCACAGGTTTTGCACCCCTTTTGCAGCGAAACCGGCGACCAAAGTCGACGGGAGGCGGAAGGGTTCGTCGTCTGTTTTTTTCTTTCTCTTTTTAATCAACAACACGACACTCTTTCACGCGGCCACACGGCCACACGGTCGGATGGAAATGCAAATGGAATTCGATGGGTCCGAGTCAGCTGGAACAACAGTTACAGACAAACAAGCAGGACGAAATGGGAAGAGGTAAAACGAAAACGGTTCGGCACAATTTCGTTGCAGACCAAATTTTCAATCTCTCTCTCGCGCGCGTGTGTGTGTGTGCCGGTAGTCCGTTTTTACGTACACGTTTGGTTTGCATATCTACATAGTTTTAATGGTCCCGCCAGTACACCGTGCCCTCGAGGGGTATGTTTCCACCGCTTCCCGTGCGTTGGACGGTGAATTTTTAACATTTCCAGTTGCCCAACCATCACGGGCCACGGGAACAAGTTTTCCACGCTCGAGTGTGCAAAACCTTTTGTTTTCCGCCGGGTGCAGGGAAACCCTTTCATGTTGGGCGTTATTATTATTATTATTTTTTTTCATTCGTGGGTTTAATTCTATATTTTGTACCGCTGCTGCTGTTGCTGCTGTTGCCGACATTCGTCCTTTTAAATGTCCCAACGAACCCTTCGGTGCGGTGAAATAATGGGTTTGGGACGAAACATTGTTCTGATCGGTTTGAATCTGCCAGCGATCTTTGTTGGGCGAATTTGGTATTTAAATGACGACTATTCCAATGAAATAACAGGCAATTTTGTTTGGAATGCAAATTTAAAACTTACTGGGAAAATTTTTATAATTTAAAATAAATCCGATTTAATAAACTTTGAATCTTTAAACGAAATTTATCGAGCTGTGTATCTCATTTATCATTTATATTTTAATGTCCAAATTAATCTCTGAGGATCCTATATGACTCACATGATTGTTATCAATATATGTGTCCTATGGGAAAAATATTTTTTATTCAAAAATTTCAATTCAAATTCAAATTTATTGAAATACAAATAATGTTGAAACACAAATTTCCTCCTATGAAATGCATCCATTTTTGCCATATAATACATAATCTCGCAAGAACACGAAAATTGGTTTGAATCTTCTCGCAAGGCACTAAACCACCGTAAATCCCAACACGACATGAGTTATCCTCCAGTTGAGGGTTTATCTAGTTCCATTCCGTTCATTCGGCAGCCCTTTCTCAACCGCTGCTTTCTACCCCTCGCGGGCGAACAGGTTTCCTCGTTAGCGCAAAACCATGTTCGGTGTCCTGACGGGACCGACCGTCGAGGGGGTCGTTGAACGCACGTTCCGAGTACGGCTCGGAAGTCTTTCGGTTCCCGCGCACAGGTCCTTGCTCCCTGCAGGATGTGGCCGTCCTTATGGTGTGCGCCGCAAACGGAGGGAAACCGAAGGTGGCACCGGCACGATCGACGACGAAACAGATGGTGGTGAAAGTGTCGCTGGAACGGAGGAAACCCTCACCGATCCGGATGCGGAGGATCCGTGTTCCGGTGTTCGATCCGTCGCTCTCTGGCAGCTGGGACGCATGCGTCTGTTACTAATTATATTTATGTTGAGTTTTTTTCTCAATTCTCCGCCACTATACCAGTGGTCCACTGGGAATAGCAACTGTGGCCCGTGCTGGAAGGATGCTGATGTTTCGAGCGATGAAAAACGTGGTTCATGTCGTCTATTTTAGACGTGATGCGAAGTTCTGTTATAGCATGGTTTCATTTTATTTAATTTCATTATTTTCAGTAGCAGCTGCTTGTTCAATCTACCCTACCTATTCAGTACTTCGTTGAGATGAAACACATCAACGCCAAAAACACATCAATATAAAATTACTATTGCATTAATGTTGCATTGGAATTGTTTGCTGATAAAATTGTAGGATATTTTAAACATTTAAATGATAACTTCAAACGCTGAAAACGCCTATCAATAAGGGCCTAATGGAAGGTAGGAAAATATACGCCAACTATTGTAATTTTACTTCGATTTTAAATACGTTTAAATTCGTTTTCTAAACACTGCTTGTTTTTTACAGCCTACAAAAAGAAACGTTCCGTGTTTGTGTTTTTGGGAGATTTATTTAAATTATAATGAATCGTTTTGAGTATTGGGTTTAATTTAAGGAACAGTTCAAGTATGTTTATTTAGTGCAGTTTTGTACCATTTAGTAGCACATGTTTTAATACCTTTTACTGGCATGTTAAAATATTTATACATGGGAATTTGTGTTGTTAAAGCTCCCGACGAAAAAACAGATGAAATTGATTGAAATTCCCAAAGGTTTCTACTGGCGTAATTTCCTAAAAATAAGACCTCTTAAGAAACTTTTAGAAGGCACCTTTACTCGAACGAAAGCATCGCTAACATAGTAGCGATTTATTTAATTCGTTTCTATCGCTTTTTTGTAAGTAATACTTTCCATATATTGATCCCAGTAAAATTAGATTTCTGGGCTTTTTTTTACTGAGATGATTTCTCTCGGCTTTGTCCCGGCCGCAGGACACCGCCGGAAGAAGCTGAATATCGATTTTCCTCCTTCCCGTGCCACCCACGCGCGTCGGGTCAAAACGGGCAACCCCCGGGCAAATCAACTGATGCACACACATACAGCCAGCCAGTAATCGGACCGGAACCACCACCACACACTCGTGTACATGGCGTGGATCCCCGGGGTTCATGCGCAGACGGCCGCCGCACCATTTTGGTTCGGTTTTTTTTTTTGGCCCGACGACGAGGAAAGCAAACGATGTCCTTTTTCGGTGTGCATGTGGCTCTCAATTTTTCCCAGGCCCGCCTGGGGTCGCCGGTCGGTTTCGGTGGTGGAAAATGTCGATTTTCTAGCAAACCTCACGCGTACACACAAACACACACATACGGGTGGGTGTGTGTATGTGTGTGTGTGATAGTAGATAGGAATCAGGACCAGCCAGCCACACCCAGTCAGGAAGGACGACGACGACAAGCGTTTTCGCTCGCTGCTGAAGGGAAAATCATGTCGCAGGAAAATCTATTTATAGGCAAAGGGGAAAGTCAGCATTTAAAGCAGCAAAAGATTGCGTGTGGTTTTTGATGTTTGATTGATATTTATTTCACATGTCCAACGGTCTGTGTGTGTGTTTATGCTTTATCGCCTTTCGGTTCGTTTCTTTTTACACAGTTCCTTTTTTGGTTTTACGCCTTCTCGGCGGCTGACGCTGGTGGCTTGGCCACATTTTCCGAAGCTAACCTTCGATTTCCTTTGTGTGTGTGTGTTTTTTTTCCTCTTCTAGAAACGTCCTGCTTTCCTTTGTCGAGAAATAGCGTAGACTGCAACAACAACATCAACAACAACAGCATAAAAAACATCTCTTCCGATCGCTGTAACATATATTCGCGTTTCGATTGTTGCTCTCGGATTGGCCGTTCGCTCGTGTTGGCCACTACGGTATTTAGTTATGCACTTCTTTATATCTTTTTTTTTTGCAACATTTGTACTCTCGATAAGATATGATTTATGTGTTTCTTTCCTCTGCCCGCTGGCCACACGTTCGGCGCGTTAGATTATGCAGACTATCATATGTTTGCAATCAGTCTTATTTTGTTTATTTGGCTTCAAACCATACGGCGAATGGAAGCCTCAGCTTGGCTGAGAATGGCAAACAGTGTTGTTTTTTTTTGCCTCTTGGCTCGCTGTTTCGGTGGTTCGGAATATTTCACCAAAAATAAATTGGTAAAAATATGCATACTAGTCGGGTGCGTGTAAAAACGTGCTGTCTCTATTGTTTCACAGCCAGTGAGAACATGTTTGAGTTGTTGTAAAAAAAGGGGTTCTCACCATCTTTTCTAACAAAACAAAAGAATGGTTCAGGAAGTTTCACGCAAACAATGAAAACTTGCAAAATACTTCAAAATATAACAACCAACAGTGGCGGGCGAATACTGTCCATGGAGTTACGGATTACGAGTTTATAAAAATAACAACAATTTTTGCTACCTATCATATATCAACAAGTTTCTTGATTGTTGGCTTGTGGCTCGGAATGGTCAAACACCTTTCCCCTTCCGTTCTGTTTTCTATTTCTCATTTCCTTACACTGATAACGCTCCTGTGTCCTCTGTTCTACGTTAGCATCTCGTGCGCAAATTGCAAAAACCCGGCAGAGCATGAGCTGAAAATAAACTGAAAAAAATTAATACGATTTCGAAAAACCGGAACGCTAAATAGAATGGAACCAAATAGGCACGAAAGAACGCGTTTCGCCGTTCGATAGTATCGAATGCTAGATTAAAAGAAGGTACTGAAAGTAGTTAAAGTATAGAAAAAAACAGTTGAAAGCGGGTAGCGAATGGGCAAGGTAAATGCTTGTGGCACTGGCTTTCACGCTGTATCAAACAATAATATCAATCGATTAACAATAATGACAACAATCAATACGACAACGAACAGATGCGACTGAGTGGAAGGAAATGATAACGAGAATGAAAATGGAACATAGTGAGACAAAAACAAAACAAACAAACAATCAAACAAGAGTTCCAACTAAACTAAGAACGCACGCACACACCGAGTGTAAGAAGTACTAAGAAAGGTGATGTGAGAATGGGAAAAAGAACTGCACAAAGACACATTGAAAGTATGCGTTTAACGTAGCTGGAAGGACAGGATGCTTTGCTGGATATTTTTGGCAATTTTTCATGCGCTGCTGCCTCCACTATTGGGTAATGTAATTGTATGATTTTGTAGAACACAAGTGAAGATTATAATGCAACAAATGGTGGTAGTTTTTGTTTAAAAAAATGATATAAGTTGTACTGCATGGTATAAAAAATGTATCGCACGGCTACCGGTAAATTCAATGTGTGCAATGCAATGGTATACGGAGGGAAGACGTACTACGTTTCATTATTTCAAATGAAACGCAGTGGCGCCCAAAGCTGTGATTATGTGTAAATTTTGCTATTAAACGGCATTCAATTTGGTAATGTGAGAAAGAAATAAAAAAAAAACAAAACAAAACAAACAACAAATTAAAAGAAAAACACATCCGCACTAAAATATAGTTCCATTAATACAAATAACAATCAAGAGGTAAAGCTACTAATGGTACAAGAACGTATATGTCAACGATCCAAACAAGCAGTGTGTGTTTCGTGTGAGTAGAACGGAGCGAGCACGTCTCGCTTCGTTCGGGACTGATTGTTTTCGTTTGTGAGTGTTTTTTTTTTATTTTGATTGAGTAGTATAGCGACGTTTTGAATATTTAGTTTGTTTTTTTCTCTTCTACGTGTTAGCCTTTCGTTTCGTTGTGTGTCTTTGGTTTGTGTCTTGTTTTTTTTTTGTGTCCGAGATGTGTTTGTGTTGTTTTGTGTGTTTATGTGAGGTGAGGTTTTTTTTACAAATTACAATTAAAAAGAATGTATTTATTTTGGTATATCGATACGTAACACAACACATACAATTATGAATACATATTTGAAAGCAGAATAAAATGGAATTAAAGTAAGAAAAAGAATAAATGTACTTACTTACCCACAAATACAACCGAAAGAGACACAACATATGGAACCCAAAAGACCAAAATGAAATGAGAGCGCAAATCGAAGGAACGAACGAACGAACGTACGAACGAATAACTCTTGGACTGGACACGACTGGACTGGTTTCACTGACAGTGCCACAGTGTGTACTACACTTTTAGTGACCGAGCGAATGTGTTCGTGGTACACGTTTAGGCGATAGGCGATCGTAGATCCGTCATCATCGATAACACACTGTGATTTTGACCGGAAATGGGTGATGGAATGGGGGATGGGAACGGGGAACGGAATGAGGGATGCGGATGAGGAGGACGTTCATAAATCCAACTAAAGTCAAGCTTGAGTAAACCGATTAGTAGTGGGTTCGCAATACGGCACAAAACGAAACGAAAAGGACAAGTGAAACAATACGAAATGGCGGAAGCACCTATTAGCAGAATACGGTGTGACCAGACGGAAACGGAAAGCACACAAAGACGAGACGAACGAAAGGAACGAATGTTGCGGGGGGAGGAGAGGGGGGTTCTGAGGTTGACAGAAGAATCAGATTCACACACGCCAGCAAGGACGTTCTTCGTGTTAGTGTAGGTGATGTTAGTGGTTGGCTTTGGTTTAGGTCAACAAATGGGTGTAAATTTGCACTCGCTTGTGTTTTTTTGTTTGTTTGATTGTTTTTGGTCGACACAAACGTGTTTGTTAGTGCTCAATAGAGGGGTGTCTGTGTGTGGCAGGGGGCTGCTACGTTTAGAAATGGACACGTTCACGTTACACACAAATGACAACCACACACACACACACACACACACACACACACACACACACACACACACACACACACGCACACTTACACCTTACACACGATGGTGCTGTTTGAAGTTCCAATCACGATCGTAAACAGAATCGAAAAAGAAAGTGGTGCCAAGAACCATTGAAACACGAGGGTGTAAATCGATGTTATGTTTCTGTATACGTGTGTGTGCGTGTATATATGTATGTGTGTAAGCGTATGATTGTACAATTGTGCAATGTCCTTTGTTGCGATGTTTTTCAGTCAGCCTCTGGTATTAGCAAGGACGAATTCGCTACTGTGTCTATTTTGTTGTTTCCCGGCGAGGGCGAGGGTTGATAGTCATTGGAATATGTATGTGTGTCCGTTTTCAAGCGTACGAGACAAGGATCGTCACGTGAGTGGCGTGTGTCGTGTGAGGGATGTCGTTCGACTTACGACAAAACCGTAAGTGTAGTGTAGTGTATGTGTTTTTAGTGTACGAGTGTTATTAAATACCACACAATAGACGAAAAGAAGAGAGAAAACCGAATCGGGACCAAAGAAACCAAAGCGTGTATGACGATACGAAATGAAATCAAAACGAATACGTACTTAAATTATAAGATTTTTATTTTTTGTTTTTGTTGGTTTTTCTTATCCTTCGCTTTTCCTTTTACTGTTTGCTTCATATTCATGTGATTCTCCGTTCTGGGTTGCTATGATATAAGTATGGGTTGTTTGTTTTGTTGATTTTTTTTCCTCTTCTAGTTTCTCTTATTTACTTTCCTGTTACGTTTCGCTGTTTCGCTATTGTTACCTTCTCGTATATATGTGGTTGTGGGTGTTGCTCATTCCAAAATCCTTCATATAAGTAATAACTTTGATTCTCCTCTGCGCGTGTATATTGTGTTGGTTGGTTTGTTCATAATTTATAATAATTTATAACTATTTACACAATATAACTTTGAATTGAAGAGAATTGAGAGGGGCTTTTTAAAGACTCTTATCAAAAAAACAGACAATTTGTGTCGATTGCGCTTAGCTACGCGTTTAACGTTCTCTTGCTGCGTGTGTTGCTCGAGCTATTTTTCCGTCGGACAATGTAATAGTGAAACGTTTAACCAAAGTTTTTTCTGACATTAATTGATCTTTTCGTGTAAAGTAACGGAAGCTTGCCAAATGGAAACGACAGATTATGCTAGAGTGTGTCTGTATTTCTTTGCGTATGTTTGTGTGTGTGTGTGAGTGTGTGTAGATGAGCATTTTAAGTGGGTTTGTATCTCAAAAATGTGGAAGGTTACATTTCGCCGTTTACAGCTGTGACACTTGTACTTTCTATTAAATATGACCATGCACTAGTATTTGATGAAATTGATTATTTTATGCCTCTTGCTTGCCCTTTATCTCTCTCACTCTGTCTCCGTGTGCTGCTCTCTATTGCTTGTCACTGCGACGGGCGTCCCCACCGTTTCCCTTCCGGTTCAAGCAGTGTGAAATTTGTGTGTAAATAATTGAAGAATCCCAAAACGGGAAGAAGAAAAATATATACTGAGATATTTTGGGGAAAAAAATAAATCTTTAGCTATAAATAGACACACATTCTTTCAAACGTAGTTAATATAAAAAAAAATAAACACAAGACATAAACCTTAAAACACAAATAATGAAGCCAATTAAATTAAATTCCCGCATTACTTTTTCCATGTTGCACAGTTTAGAAACACTCCACAAATAAAAGAGGAGGATCAATCAACGCATATACCCTTCGCCTGTGAACAAGCAAGGGTGTACCGATAGATTAGTGGAGTAAGTTTAGCAGTAATAGTAGTAGCAGAAGGTGATGGAATTAAAAGAACTTCCTATTGCACACTTCGTTCTTCTTTCATTTGAAACACTTGCTCCCTGTGAACGGCTCTTCCGCGGCACTTTCCTACATTACCGAGATAGCTTAAACCATACGCATTTAGCATACATGAATGTGTTGGAGATAAAACAAAAAATCGTAGTATTAATATAAAAACGAAAAGATGAAACACATAGCGCGATACATGGGGAAAATAATTCACAAAAAATACGACCCTTAAACATAATTGCAAACAAACTCACAAAAAGAAATCGTATATAATGGGCAGATTGTTACACCGATTTTCACACCAACCAAAAAAAAAAAAAAAAAGACGGGTCTCTTACAAACTAAAGCATAAACTAAAGGCTGTGTTGATAATGTTATGACAATCGCATTTTGGCGGGGTGCGCAAAGTGCAGCGGCGCTCATCTACCTTCTCTGTCCGCATTCATAACGGTTAAGGAAAAGTATTAGGAATTAGGTGGAACACAAAATCGCTGCACTCATTCTCAAAACGACACTCAAACGAGACCACTCTTCACTATACGTTCTATGCTTCCTTCTGCTGGCCCAAAACACATACGAGATTGGTTTTTGTTCCTTTCGAGACACTAGTAATCTCATCGTCTATGTTTGTGTGTTGCTGAATGTTCATTTGTTTGTTTTTTTTTTCCTTGCATCTTTGCCACATCGCTATGCTTCATTTTCTTTGGGCAGTCTAGTAAAGTCCTACATTTCTGGTTACACGTTTCGGAGCGTGGGAGAATGGTTTTTTCCTCCCCCTTAGTTTGGAATAGATTGTGTTGTGAAGTCGTTGTGAGAAAATAAAACAAATAAACTTAAGTAAAAAAACGGAACAAACGAAAAACTAAACGACAGTACCGCGTGTGTATTAACGAAAACGAAAAACCCCAAACCGCTGGTAAGAGAAAGAGAAATAAGGAAACGAAAGTAAAACGGTAAATCATAAGCCCGTCGCGCGGAGAACGAAAGAAAGAAAAGGAAAAGAAATGGTGGCAGTCGAGACGTGACATTCAATCCAACCGTTACCGCAACCGCTCAATAGAGTGAGTTGTTTAAAAAAAAAACATTTTGATAAAAAGAATCGACAACGATAACGCGACATATTCGGGGGAGGGTGGGTTGTGGATTGGTGGTCCGAGGAGTTGATTCCCCGGACTCGAATGGTTCCTTGTGCCAATTCGTTCTTACAAAACAGTCTTCGTATCACAGCTGTAATGGAATTTTCTGAAGGTTTCAGTTAACTAAGCATCAACTGATCAACGCTTTCATGTCGGTACAAGTGACAGAAACGGAAGAAAAGCTACCGTTTTTGGGTACTATCTATGTACGGAGTGGTTTGAAGATTTGGTTGGCTACCAAGAGCCTCGTGGTATTTCTGTCCTACTATCAGCACACATCGCACATTTCCATTAAGCGTAAAATGTATCGTTAAAAAAATTGTAGAAAGAGAGCACAAGAAAGACGAATACTGTCAATTGTAGCATGGTCAAACATATAAAGGGTGTGTAAATAAAAATGATAATTTCTGCACTGGTAGCATCTTGAAAACCCTCGGAAACGATTCATGTTTTCACTGTTTTGAAAACCGAAAAGAAAACACAACAATAAAAACAAACAAACTGAAGAGGTTAATACTGTTGCGTTCACCTCTTCACGTGCGGCGAGCACATCCTGTGCAGCTATGAAAGCGCACAGAAGCATCAAATTTGCGTGATTTTGTGTGTGTGTTATTTTTTGTTCACTTTCGTTTGCGTAGCTGTATTGCGTGTTTTCTCTGTACACATAATGGTTTATTTGCTTTGTTTTAATGTATGCTTGATTAATTTCGTCTTTTTTAATGTATAATTTACATCTAGCACGGGTTTGCGGTCTCTTTACAGATTAAACTCTCGATCTCTCTCTCTCTTTCTGCCAGCGAATGTTACATTCTATTTGCGGTCAGTAACTGCCGCAGTCGAAAGTTGTGTTCTCTGTGTTTGTAACTTTGCGTAGCTTTGTTCTACCGTATTCACTTTGTGTTCAAGAACTGACAAAACTATGTTATGCGTTTTTACTTACTTCTTGCCTTGACTAAGAGAGTGAGAGTATTTTCATTTCAATTTTCACATTTTCGCCTTCTTGCATGACACTGCTGATCCGTTTAACTATTTTGCCTCCTTTCGGCTCCCAATCCAGCGCGCGGGAAGTGTGTTTGTATATAATACGATTATAGAATAATAATTATATACCATTAACATTTTCCCTCCTTCCATCGTCACCGTTCGTTCAACATATCGTTTGCTTAAAAATTACTGTGCGATATTGTTGTTTCCATTGTATCGATTGACTGTGGCTGTATTCTTTCTCCCATTTCCATTTTCTCCCATCTCTGGGAAGATCTGGGCTCGGTGTCTCTGACTAGAGAATAATCAAATTGCACCGAAGAGCTGAGCTCCTCGTATGGTACGAAGATACGGTAGAAACTAAAAACCACAAGACATAACGCATATGCTCTTGATTGCACGATAGAAAGTGAAGAGTATGTTTTCAGTAGAGAGATTTGCGTTGCTGACATAAACTACCGGTGCCTTGGATGACTGGCATAAAAAGGACTCTTATACACCATGAAAAAGGAAAAGAGACAAACATAGGAAGAGAGAGAGAGAGAGAGAAATGCAGGGAATGAAAGTGAGAGAGAGTTAGAGAGTGACGTGCAAAATAGATTCTGCATGCTGAGATCCTGACATTGTCATATTATTCTTATCTTGCTCTGCTAGATTTAACCTTTCTTGCTTCTCAAAACGTTTTATTCTTCGCGCTCTCTCTCTCTTTTTCACCACCCCAACTCCTATCGATTTCTACGGTCTGCGCTTTATGGTGGGTTTTACTCACTGCAATTCACTAAAAGGAGTTCGAGCAGCTGAAGTAGCTAATTTAAGTAGTAGGTAGATTATCCTAAGTTTATTCTTTCTCTTCTTTTCTCCCTCTCTCTCTCTCTCTTTCTCTCTCTCTCTCTCTTCTCCCTCGCTTCTTCTCTTTCTAACTGTTTCCTTCGTTCTCTTTAACATTCGACTAGACTAGAGTGTGTTTAAAGTAGCTCTCCTTCTTGTTTGTTTTATGACACAAAATTATTCTTCCCCGTGTTTCTATCTGCAGTGGGATCGAATCCCTTAAAAGGAAACGATCGGTGGTGGAGACTCTTTCAAAATACTAGCACCATATTTGCCATTGTGCTATTGTTTGCATCCGGAAGAGAATAGGAACCCATTTTCCCTTTCTCTTACGGGCGGATCCGGTTTTCTTCGTTAAGTACGTCCTGTTTAGTTTTCGTTTGTTTTTATTTTGTTAGATTAACTTTGACCGTTTTAAACTTCGCTCATGTTCCATTCTCTCACGGCTGTACTAAAGTTTGCTTGCACATTTGCCAACTGGTTTCATAACTTGCGTTAGATTTGTTCTTATTTATACTAATGCAAATGCTTTCCCGAGAAATTGGCGAGAAACGGGTTAGCGATTTTCTTTGTTTTTTTCTTCTTCGTAATCGCCAGCAGCGGCTCCAATTCCTGCGTAATGCCCAGGTGTGTGCTCCATGTGTTCCATGACATTTCATTTCCCAATGCTCGCCAACATTATACTAGAGTTTGAGATCGATTTGAATGTGTCATCCAGCTGTATGCATTTCTATACCAGTGTCAAGTGTACGTTTATAAGTGTCGACATTGTTTATGTAGGTGTGTGTCTGTTTGTGGTTGATGTGCTATATTAATATATGCCGTTTTTAATAAAACGATTTATATAGATAAATATATCGCACGTACGCGTATGCGTGTTTTTGTGTATGGGTTGTACATATTAAACCATGCGTATCGGTAGTTTTCTTCCCAAAAGGACATCCAGCTAGGCTCTTTCTAACGTTGTCTACTTTTCCATAAAAAGAAAACACAAAATACGCACACACTCATTTCGCGTTGCCAATGGAACAGAACTGTTCAAGTATAATTTAACACTAGCACTTGGAGGTTGCATCCGTTTGCCAAACCGTTAGATGAAAAAGGAATTACTGAGGGCGACGATATGGTGGTACCGGGCCATTTAAATTCTCTAACATCCTTGTTACATACACACATCTGCACATTGCATGCTCTACCCTCGCTTCTGCTATAATGTATCCCCAATAAATAAGTTAAGCAAATAAATAAAATTCTTCTAGTTCCTGCATCCCTCCCTCCCTAGATCGTACCGCAAATATATAATATATTTATATCAATATACTAAAATTTTCATCTTCGACAGTATAGATCTATAGTGGCATAGACTATTCTGGTCAACGGAATTTCCTGCTTGCTATCTTCTGTCCCTAACCGTACACACCACCAGCATGCAAGCACAATCACTCACAACCCGTGTGCGCTTTCCGTTTCGAGTAGGAAAGTTTAAATTGAAAATCGGATCTTGAAATCGGGTGTATGGATTATATGCACAGTAAAACCGATTCAAAGAATGCTCCACTCCTGCTATTGTGGCCGATAAATTTCGATCATTCATTCATATGATCCTGTTCATGTGGAACCAATAGCTTCGCACTGCACTATCTGTACCATTTTGCATTGTCTGCACTTTTTTTGGTAGCAATTGTTTAGAGAAATGCACGATTGCCTGGCGTACAATATCCTAATCGTTATGTATATAAAAAAAACTAAATGTTATAAAAGGTAGACCAAAAAACATACACGCATGTTTCTCTCATACTTATGCCTCAGCTGTGCCCTGTCTATTCCTCTCGTTTCCTGCTTCATTCGTGACGCTTTACTTCATTCCATTGCTGGATTTTGACTAGATTTGCATTTGCCGCCTTTCCCGGGTGGTTCCACTTTCGCGATCTTGCTGCCCATTCCGTTTACCGCTTTGAGATACTTTTCGACGTGATTTTCGAAAACACTCACTGTGTTCACTTTTTTCCCTTAAACTAGTTTCCACTCTCCCGGAACACTCCTTCCACTGTATGTCGCGAGCACATACTTGCTCCGCGCTCTTCTAAGCATCTCTGTCGGCGCCTGTTCCGGCCGGAAAACAGGCGATGTTAGTTTTGGGGAATTTACGCAATATGAGCGCAGTTTATCTCCATTGTTACCGCGCGCCCAGTTTGGTGGTTTTTGATTATATCGACGAAATGCTAGTTTATGGGGTTTTGTTTTTTACCTGCTGGATACCTGCGCCATCACGTCGCTATATTCCTGGGCATCACCCGTTACACGTCCGGTAATTGCATGCTTGTTGGATTGTTTGCTTCAGTTTCGTAGTTATTTGCTTGCGTTTTTTTTTCTATCCTTCATGTTTAGTGTTGCATACTGAATGGACGGGAGGAATTGAAACAAAAGAAAGAATTATATAGCGTATAGGTTATGTGGTATGGTTTCTGTTTTAAAGGGACCATAGAATGGGAGTATCTCCATGAGACGAACACGTGTAATTGCATTTTCGGAGGGTACATATATGTAATAATATTCAATTTATACACTACAATTATGTTCCTTTGCACTAAGATAACATAAGAGACTAAAAAAGAGAGCATTACATACAAGTGCAATCTTTTTCTGTAACTAAATAATACTGATACGATCATACAATCGATTCTAAATGCAAATAATAACTATTGATTGCGTGGGATAATAGCCACAAATAAATAGAACCATTGTGACAGTGTTTTGAATGGTAAAAAGGCAATCTTGTGTTTTTGTAGGATACTATGATCGAACCCATTGGGAAATGCTAGCGCTTTCCGATCCTGGATGCGATAGTAACCACAAACTAAAAATGATATATGAAAATGACACTAATAGCAGTTAGCACGATAAGAAAATATTCGCTTAGCAAGCAATCATTCGTTACATCGGCTCCAAATGGGATACACGATGCTAGTAACGTTTCATAGCGCCCATGCGTTAATACAAAAAAAGGTTCCCCCCCAAAAAAGGCTAACTTATCAATTCCACAAGAACAAGAAAGACCAGTGAAATGATGCTACGCTGGGAAAATTGGAGTAGCGAATTAGTGTTAGCCCCATTAAGCGAAAGATTTACAACCTCATGGCGACGCCTCGGAGACGTCACACAGTCTTCGACCATCCACCTCATCTCGGATTCACACTCACGCGTCCGGTCCTCCTTCTCGCGCTGGGCTCTTCCGACAAGACCGGGGCCATGCTCTGCTGGTTGAGGCTGACCGCTGCTGCTGCTTCTGTTGCTGCTGCTGCTCCTGCCACTCCTTTTATCTTACTGTTCTTTAATGCGAGTGTTTTGTGTGTGTGTTTGTATTGGGTTGCTAGTGCGGTTTGGCTTCTGTTTCGGTTGCTGTTGGCTTAACACAGCAGGCGGCAATATTTTGCTGCAGCAGTTTGCACTTTAGTTTTCGCCCATGTGGCCGCCACTGAAATTGATTTGTAACGAACGGAAGGGAAGCGAGGATGGATTTATTATATTTACACGAGTTATATGTGCAGAGCGTAAGTAGCAGCAGTAGAGCAGCGAGATCTCGTTTAAAAAGCGCGACCGTGTCGCCGAGAGGGTGGATGAAATTGCACCAAATTAGATGAAATTGAATGTGGAGCGTTTCAGGGTTTGCAGGCGCGCGCGCGTGTGTGTGTGTTAGTACGGAAGAAGCAGAAGGGCGAAGCGTAGTGAGGCAGGGTGTATTGAATGGGGAAGAGTTGATCATTTGCACAACAGATGCTTTACAGCGTGCTTCCACGCGGAAAGTAATGCTCTCTTTTTAACGCTATCAGTGTGATAGAAAAGCTAGTTAATTTGTGTGATCCATCGATTTGTTACAATTTCGGATCGTGCTGAAGGGTGTGAAATTTACTAATAAGGACATATACAATAGCCAGGTGCAAATGTAGAGGTCAAAACAAGCGGTCAATTATGGAGCGTACAGTGGAATATAAAGAATACAAGAGCAAGTAGGTGAACCTCCGCTAAGATGCCAAATGATTTTCGCCGACCGGCAAGGAGGATGATAAGAAACATTGCGTGACAAATACTCCTCTGGTTCGTGCATTAGCATTCGAGTTGGTGGACAAAATGTTTACACGGATCATGTCACCCATGGAGAGCGTAGCAGGAAAGTGGGAAAGAGCATGGTGCAGGAGAAGTGGAAGAGGAATGTTAAGCAAAAAAGAGATAAAAATATTCGGTTCAATTTACTTCGATTTGTTGGTCTTGAAGCTGACTTGCAGGACGCGCTGACCGAGCGTGTAACCGTTGAGGGAGCGGATCGCCAACATGGCCTCCTCGTAGTTGGTCATGGTGACGAACCCGTAGCCCTTGCACTGGTTCGTGGCCGCATCCTTGATCACCTTCACGTTTTGCACGGCACCGAACGGACCGAACAGCTGCCAGAGTGTGTTTTCCTCCGTTTCCGGTGCGAGATTGTAGATGAATATGCTCCAGCCACCGGACGGCGCCACGTTCAGGCCGTTGGTGGGTGCAGCCGGCAGCATCATGTCCAGCACTTCGCCGCCCATGGGTGAAAACCGGGCCAGCCCCTTGTTGATCGGATGGTGAATCGCACCAAGCCGGCGAGTCAGCTGCGGGTTCAGGAAGGCGGGCAGGGCCGGCTGCACCACCTTGGCTGCCGCGTTCTGGCCGGGTGTGTTCGAGAACTTGACCGTAATCGGATCGGTCAGCCCTTTCGGTGTGGTGCCGTTCAGCGCCTGGATGGCTCGTTCCGCTTCCTTGCGCTGGTCGAAGCGTATGAATCCGACACCCTTCGGTTTGTCGTTACCCTCTTGGATGAGAACGCGCGACGTGATGATCTCCCCGTACGGTCGGAAGATCGTTTCCAGTTCCTCCTGCGTGATCGTTTTCGGCAGGCCGGAAATGTAAAGGTTCGCACCCTTGATACCTTCGGAGCTAGGCCGGGCGAACGACACCTTAAGCACCTTGTTCTGTAACCGCAGCCCGTTCAGTACATTCACCGCCTGCTCGGCGTCCTGCGGCCGGTGATAGTTGACGAAGCCGTACCCCAGGCTCTGCCCCTTCGGTTGTCCCGGGTAGATGACGTTCTTGTCCCGCACTAGCTTCACACTCTCCACCTCGCCGACACTTGAAAACAGCGATCGGATTTCTTCCTCCGTCATCGTCTGTGGTAGGTAGTTGACGATCAGGTTGGTGCGTGAATTGTTGTCCGAACTTTGGGCGCCTCCACCGGCGGCACCTCCTGCCGTTTGGCCGGCTTCACCGCCACCGCCACCACCGCCGCCACCATTCTGCTGCTGCTGTTGCTGCTGCTGCGCCGCTTGCTGCTGCTGCTGCTGCTGTTGTTGCGCCTGCTGCTTCTGGAGGTCTTGCACCGCCGCCAGCACCTTGTTCGTCATGTTTACGGTCGTAATTTTGAGGCTGTTTCAGGAGTTCCCGCGGCTAAGCGCACGGGAGCTAACGATGCAGATGGAGGAGAACGCAAGAAGTCAGTCGAGATTGACGATCTTCCTTCAGAGGAAGGTGTTTGGGGAGCTTGGGAGAGTGTGCGCGCGACGTGAGTGTCGTCTCTCGGCTAGAGACGCGTGTTCTTATTCCAGATGACAGTCGTACGCAAAAAACTATCGAATAATTCACCCCTCGTTTCTACGGTGACTGCACGCCAACGTTCGGTTCTTGGTACACTTTTTCACCAGCTAGAACACGGACACCACACACACGGACCTGCGGGCTGGGACGCAATCAACACTGTCAACAACACGGAAAATTGTGCGGTGGCAGAAAAAAGAATCGTCTCGGTTTTCCTCGCGTTCGTCTGACAGGAACAAAATTGCTCCCCCGTTGCAACCCGGTCGTTGCCTGTGGATGGATTGGTAAAAAATGGCTGCTCTATGCTTCTAGGCAAGAAACACCAATACTACCTAGCGCTGCTTGTACACGCACAACTCTGAACACACAAACACTAGCTGTTTCCACCACGTTTAATTTCACGCACACACTTCACCACAAACACTTTCATATATGTGTGTGTGTGTTGGTGCTGTTCAATGCTTCTATGCTACTGCTGGAGCAACCGATATGAGCAACCGAGTCGTTTACGAAGCGGAAATTTAATCTTTTCAGAAGCGATGGACACTTTTCTACACTGTGAGCTCACTAATTTGCTACACTATGCAGTCGCTCGATGGATCATGAACGCATGTAATCACTTATATTCTGCACTCACTTCTAGGGGCAAACTATGTTGCTGCGAATAGGCGCCGCGTCGATTACTTGCGAACGATCCAAACACAAGCGTGTACCGTATCGGGTGAGGAAGTGTGTTGTGTTGTGCGCGGGTGTACACTGCACAACACGTAGACTTTATACTTGCTTTCGCTATGAACCACACTCACACATACACCGTTTGCGCAATCAAACTGCTGCTTCTGTATGCGCACTTAGGTGTACTGGAGTGAGATGGTTTAGAACGACACCGCACGAAAGGACAGCCGAAATACAATTGAACGCAGCCTTGTTTCTCGGGTCGCACAGCAGCCTTGGTTCGTCCTGATCGGTTCGGTTTTACATTTTCCACCACTATAGTTTTCCCGTGCACACCGCCTGGATGCTTCACGCGTAACAAGGACATGAAACAACCGATGTTAAAACGCAAAACGCTTCGTGTGGACTTCGTGTCAGGACGAAGATGTCCTTCTGTACGATCAAATGGGACGGCAGATACTCTGTTGTGCGCTTCACTCCAATCGCAAAAAGGAATGCAAAACGTGATGAGCCATGCTTGGAAAAGCCCTAGTATACAAATTTAATTTTCTTGCATTTAGTGAATATGGGAAACATGTGTTCATCAAGAGACTTAATTTTATAAAATTTATTTAAATTGAACAAAATTAAAACTTCTAGAACACTTGTCGAATATTTAAAAATGTATGCTGAAGTGAAATGCATTTTGGATTAATTTGTAATTATGAAGGGTACGGCCTATTTAGGCCTATTTTACAAACAATTCTAAAGTACGCTATAAAGTGTATCGACAAGGATCGCAAAGAGATTTTCAAACATAATGGCTTATGTTTGGGTTGTTTGTTTTTTCGTGTTTTTTTATCAGTGTCTGACGAAGCTCTTCCGTATGATTGCATAGGTTGGTTTGCAACACTACATGAGGTGTTCGACGAATTGCAGAACGCTGCCTGAATTGCGTGAAAATGTTAAAAAAGTTACAAAATATATAATAATACTAGGATTTGTTTCGATGCTTCGTTTAACATTCCAGTCAACAGCAGACGTCTACGTGAACAGTTTATTGAACCTGCTTGGTTTGCTCGTTTTGCTCGAGAGATTGCAGAGCACTGCCTTAGCTTATCAAATGCTGACGGTTCGATATTGTCAAGCGGGTGCATACGTTTTGACGTATGTCATTTTTGTTTGTCTTTCTTTTTTTCCGTGAGAATCAAAACAAGAAGTGTGTTTGCGGTGCGTGTGGAAAAAATCAGGTGGGAATACATTTTGGCGAACTAAAGAAAGCGCTGCAGCTGGCCGGTAGTAATAAAGGTACTTCTGCACTATTAGAAACATTCTTATCCCAATTTTTATATCAATTTTAGAACGATGAATTTCCTGCGACAAACATTCAGTCTCACCAAATCAATTGCCGGTGAAGGTAAGAGATAGTATGTAAGCATTGGTGCTATTTGGAAGATTGTGTAACATGCGGTCTACCATCGATAAAACGCTATTCCTAAATTTATCAATAGCAACGTATAAGTTTGATTTATCAATGTGATTGAGAATATTGTATTCTTTATTCTGAATACGATGAGTCCCAAGCTAAAATCTAAAGTCTATCCGAATGGGTAAACACCATACGGTTTTACATGTGTTATGCAGCGCTTTAATGTATATTATTATTAAGACGACTGAGTTAAACGTGCGTCCTCTCTTCATCAAAAAGCTATTATAATCAATGTATTTTCAAAATATAATGTTGTTTATTACTAATTAGCAGTATTGCTAATTCTACCCAATATTGTTGTGGTGGACTGTCGCAAGACAATCTAATTTTTGGAAAATTTTATACCGTCTTTAATAGTTATCTACAACCCTTAATGTTTTTTCATCATTGAAACTTTTTAAAATTCATCTATTTATCATATTTAACCAGTAGCAAACGAATAGCATTTGTAATGAATAAAAAACTGTCATCCAAGTGATTGGTGGAGCCATTCAAAGGCACTTGACTTTATCTGTCATTTCCTGTCTGTCAATGGAAGAGAAGAAGGGAAAAACAAATGAAAAAGAAGAATCCACAACCGAAAGCAATTGAGTCCGGAAAGAAAGTCTTCGTCTCCGTACAAAAAAAACAGAGGTGCTTAATGTTTTCAGCTTCCTATTTCGCTGTGGCACTTGGTTAAAACGTGAAAAGTTAATCTCACCTCAAAACCATCGCATTATTCAGCTAAGAAAGCGTGTTGGTGAAGTTCACAAAGTGTTTGCAAACACGGGATCCTGTTAGTCGCAAGATGCCTAAGGTGTGTGCTTTTTATGCGTGTGCCTCTATGAGATGTGGTTGTGCCAGTGCATAAATGCATAGCGTGCAGTTACGGCCGAATGTGTGTCGTTGGTTTACACAAGGTTTTCCGTTGCTGTGAAATAGTTGTGCAATTGATGCAGTTCGGATTGTGAAGTTAAGGTGTGTGTTTTTTTGTCGTACCATTTGCACACCAAAGCACAGCCTACAGCGTACGGAGGATAGCACCCGTGTGTGGTTTGTGGAATACTTCTCCCTTTGTCCAACAGCACCGAGCGTCCAAAGTGGTTAACAATTCAGTAAACTATTACTAATTTCATTTTCAGCCACTGAAATATGGCATGCTTATCTGTGGTGAATCGTTACAGTGAAAATTTGGTGTGATCTGTGTATGTGTGCGTGCGTGCAATCTAAAACAACTGGCCCGAAACGTGAATGTCACAAGCGTATTTCAGCGTATATTTTATTTCCACCTCGAATGAGCGTTTCCAGTTGCTATTAGCTACGACGTTTTCGCTCAAGGAGACGGCTCAACTTGAACCCCCTTCTAACCGGCAAATTACTGTAGAAACAGTGGAATAAATTGCATCAAATATCCACCTAACCAGCAATATGTATCACGGTAATGTGATCCGTTATCAGCATCGATTTAAAGGAAACATGAAGTAGTACAGCGTACAGTGAATCGAAGAGATTAAACAGGTGTTTGAAAGCAGAAAATCGACTTGCATGAAGTTTATGCCTGCCTAGCTGGCTACCTGCCTAAGAATGGGCAGTACATAAAAGTGCATTCAAACAGGTGTGTGAACTCGGTGTGCGTGCTCAACACCCGGTTACAGCTAGTGTATACCAGAAGCACTTTTGCAATCACTTTTTTTACGCGAGAAAAACATCTTATTGGTTTGACTCCTGAATTTTGATCCACTTTCCTCTGGAATATCCTCAAGCATTCGTCAAACTCGATCACCATGACACTTGCTAACCGGAAGCAGATCTGAGAGGAACGAACGATAAATCAAGCGACGACGGCTCCTTTCGCCGATCCCGTTATGTTCAAAACGCTACGAAGATGAAGAAATACCAAAATAAAAACCTGGAGGACAGTCCAGAACGGAGGAATCGGTCGCTGCTGCAAAATGTTGCAAATTGCGAAAGTATCACGATACGCGTCTTGTGTCTGCGGGAACCTTTTGCCGCCCGGGCGATGCGTTGAGGAAGAGGATGAAGAGCAACGGGAACCGGACCGGATTGGAGAGAACATGCAACAAGGCGGCGCTGACCGGCGAAATGAGGCCAACGCACAAGACACTAACGCTGCGCCTGGCAGGAGAAGCGGACGATGGCGATACTGGTGGTGGCTCCCGTTCGTTGCGTTTCGTTTCGTTTTACATTTTACTCCCCCTTCCCCGTCCCTTTCCCTGTCCGAGTGGCTGCGTGTATTCCCTTGTTTTCCGCAACACACATGTCTCCGTTTTCGCACTGGACACGAACACCTTCGGAGACGCATGGCGTACCATTTCGTTCCTTTGGTTTCCTCCTCTCTTGATCGTCCGCCACCCACGCGTCACCGTAAAGGGTTGATTGAATGTCCTCGGATGGTAGCACCGTCATTAGACTCACCAAAGCAAGAAATGTCATCATTTGCAGGCACTCGCTCGTCTCTGGATATCGTTGCACGTTTGATACCCTCGGGCAGTATTCAAACGATCGTCGTTTTCTTGATCCCACCGATTGTTGACGAATATTTACGATTTTCTTTTCACAAATCTTTACTTTCCCAATGAAGCAATACAATTGCACAAAGAGCGCAAAAGATCGCTTTTGTGAAGTTTTTTTTCCTTTTTCGGTTTTTCGGCAATCTGTGAATAAAGTATCGAAAAATGCATCAAATTTCTCTACAGAATAGAGATATAGTTCAAAATTGAGGCCCTTAGCCCCCATATCTTTTTTTAAAGTAGTTTTTCTTACGGAAGGTATGATTCATTTGGTATTCTTACGGAAGGTATGAGAAGGTATGATACATTTTTGAAATAATCCTACTGGATTTAAAAAAATAAGCTGTTACAATAGTTGCTGTGTGCAGCGGTGTATGTGCGTGAGAGACAAAAAAAAAGCGATACCGATGCCGCAATATACACACGCATATCGCGCAATGCGGTGAGTTGTTTTGGGTTTTAAGTTTTCTACTTCACTAAGCATACATCAACCCGCGGGCGGGCTCCATTGATTCCTCCATACGCTTGAGCCCAGCCACACACGTACGCTGTCTCCAGCTGTTGCTGGTGCGTATCGCTTCAAACACTACGTTGAATGGTTCATCTTAATGGGGTGTGTACCGCACCGGGTTTTGCGTTTCCTTTTTTTTTACTTTATCCACCCAATTTCGTTACAATAATGATGATGAAATGAAAGCAGCCACAATTATTGACACATGCGTGATTTCCAAGTGGAAACACCTTTTAAAATGGTTGCCTTAAAGGCACGGTTGGCGGTGGTGTTGGCTATTGCTTTCAAAGTTGCACATTTTTCCTCAACAACCCTTCGGCAGATCGTGAGATAAAGAGAGAGAGAGAGAGAGGGGTTAAACCGTTGCGGATGATAAGTCGCTAGCGGACGGTGGGAAAGCGATACGCCCGATGAGAACCACCAGCCGGCGTCTTGTTAACCCCTGAACCCGAACCCTGAACGCTCCCCAGGACTCCAGGAGATCAGTTGCGGTAGCGTGTGATGGTGAAGGAGCAGGAAAGCGGACGTGTTTGAATGTTCATACGTCAGCCGTCTCGTTGTTGTGCTCGCTTCTCGCTAAGTGCTTCATTTTGAAAGAAAAAAGGTCATTTTTCGCAGCCCCTTTCCCCCGTCCCCCTCCCCTCCGTTCATGCACCGGCACGGGAGTAACGAATGGGATGCAAGCGCAAGCAAGTGAAACAACGATCGGCCTCGCTCACGAAACCTTCTGCGATCCAGAAGAACAAACACACGCTGCGCCGAAAAAGAAGGCCGCCGCCACCGCCTCAAATCGGTCGCGAAATTTGTGCAAAATGTCTCTCCAGGGCGAGAGGCAAAGAGCAACACAGCCGGACGGACGGAGAGGAGAAACGAACGAACCCGGGAGGAAGAAATATAAATGCTCCCACCTGCCACCACGCGGCCTCCAAATGTTGCTGTTCTTCCACCCCTCCCCCCCTCCCCCTCTTCCCTCCCTGTATCAATGCGGCTCTCGGCGCGATCTTGCGAATACGAAACTTGATCTTTGTTTGGTCTTAATTTTCCATCTTCACATGAGTGTTTTTTTATTTATATGTGTATATATATATTTCGTAGCAAGATCGGCAAACGAACGGACGCAATCCACAAAAAAGCAGCCCCATCCCGGCTCCGTTTTGCAAAGCGAAGAAGGCATGGGAAGTGAAGAGGACTCACACGCACAACCACACTGCTCCTCATTAATGCATTTTGATGCTTCTCTGCTTCTCTTCCCCATCGCCACTCACCCTCCCCATGCGGTGGCGGTACGGACGGCGACTGACCTCAGAGCAAAATCGCGAACCGCGCGAACCCTTCTCACTTTTGCGCTCGATCTCCAGCTCATCATATCGACAAGCGAAGCTACCTGGTGGAGCTTTCACGGGAGCAAGCACCGCCAACCCATTTACGTCCAGCAAAAGCCGGTCGAGAAGTAAACTCGAAAAGAAACCCCTCCTTGCTCACGCCGCGTGTGTGTGTGTGTCTGTGCGATGGGGCCAGGTCGAAACGGGCTGAAATTTGCCAATGGGCAATGAAATGGAAGTCGATATAGGTGGGATGGTGACCGAGCCCCCGAGTAGCTGAGCCGCCGGCAACAGCAACAGCAGCAGCAGCAGCAGCAGCAGCAGCAGCAACAGTAAACAGGAAGAGATCTTGGGATCTCGGTTACAGAGCGCCACCGCCATCGGGGCCGGGTGCAATAGCCCCCAACCAGTGCGGGAACATCCCAGAAGATAGCCGAGAGGAAAAGCATATAAATCAACAGCGGCAGGGCGTGCTCGCGCGCGCGCGCGCCTGCCTGATCGCGCTCACGGTCTCGCTCTCGGCTCCACGTGAAAGAGACACGCAAGGTTTGATGATGTGTAGTCGCAGCGCAGGGTGAGCATATTTCAAATGAACCGGGGCGCATAGCGGGCCGAGTGCGAACGTGCGAAAATGGAGTGAAGCGGAACAATCACCAACACTAACGACGGGTCGATGCGATCTCCGATCTCCGGGGAGAGAGGCCCGTTCGAAGCCACACCATCGACGGCGAAGAAGCACATACGAGGAAACGCAGCGCCAACAACAGCCCACCGTAGCACCCTAAGATAAGTCTCCATACGGGTAGCGGCTTTGATCGTGGTGTGCGTGCGTTGTTTTGGGTCTTCTTGATGAAAGTGCACCCCATCTGATGCGGCGGCAGCAGCAGTAGCAATAGTATTAGTCGTCGTTTTGATCGGGGTTGAGTCCCGGGTTGGTCTGTGTACCTGTCACGAGCAAAAAAAAAAAAACATTCCGCGTATAGAAACAATTTCCAGTGTACAGAACCACGACTCAACCCCGGAACATGTCGCACAAAGCGCTCTGAAACGTAATCACTTGCACGGAAGAACGATGCCAAAAATGGTCCCGATTTGGCTCAATTTTAGTTTCCCTTTGCTCTAGGTTTGACTCATGGTTTCATTTGTGACGCTTTTTTTCTCTCGTGTACCTCCCACCTTCGAACGCAACAGATATTCGGACTGTTTTCTTGGCCCATATGAAGTGACGATGAAGTGATTAATATGGTGTTGGGTGTAAAGTGTGCGCGTGTGCTTTGCTCCGATCATCGCGAGTGGTGATCGAGCCTGGCCGCCGTGAGAGGTCGCCAAGCGGGGAGGGGGAGAGCACAACAAACGAGTGCCCCGTCGTGGCCGGAGACGTCATCCACCCCGTGACGGCTGTGGCCACACGCACAAAACACAGCAACCACAACAACCGCGCCTGTGGGGGAACGTACAACAGCCACGCAAAAGACAACCGCGAACAAAGACGACGCGCGGGGTGCGATGGGTTACGATTTGGCCCGGTTTCAGGGTGACGTCGACGAGGAACTGATCTGTCCCATCTGTTCCGGTGTGCTCGAGGAACCGCTGCAGGTGAGTGGGTGCGGGGATTGGCGGGAGGCGATCTTCTGTTGCAAATATCGTTGTGAGCTTGCAGTTTGTTCACGTTTCCTTGTTTTGAGCGATCGATACCGACCGATGGCAGCAAACAGTGCGGAGGAGCTGGCTGTGATGGTTTTTTTTATGTGAAAGAGAAAGTAAAAATGCAATTTTCGATTAATTTCCGTTCGTTTGAACGCATGCGCGCGCGATCAATAATCGTTTGATCATTAGCGGGCGTTCAGGAACAACCCCTTTAGCCGAGCGAAACGGAAGCAAATGAGCCCGTGGGTTGTTTTCATTTGTTTCTGGGGATTAAAGTATCATTTGTTAATTGAAATTTTTAGTAAAAGTATCCACACACGAAGATAAAGGAGAACCGTCGTTTGAAACAGCTGCGGCTTAATTTTTAGGGGTAGCACAGTTTTAGCAATCCGTTTCATGTAGAGTGATAAAGATAGGGGCAATGTTTGTTGTGATAAGGAAGTTGTTACACCTTCCGAAGGTGATTATTTTTATGCTTGGGAGATAACGTCGCTACCGAAGGAGATTAGTGGCAGTGGTTCAGTGAAACCATAATACCAGGGTTTGAGATTTTATGTGTCAAGGTGCAATCGTTACCTGTTCATGACTCGTTACAAGGTGACGCGACAAAAGGGTTTTATTGTTCGATTAAATCGATTAAACTCTTGTAGTGAATCATTTTAGGTAGCATTTTTTGATCGCAATAAAAAAAACAACCTCAAACTCGCTATTTGCAACAGGAAATACGATAGGATAATCGAAAAAAATGTCTGTGTGTGTACTAACTATGTCTCTTACTTTCAGGCTGTCGCGTGCGAGCATGCATTTTGTCGCGGCTGCATCACCGAGTGGCTGTCGCGGCAACCGACCTGCCCGGTCGATCGCAATCCCATCACGAACAACAACCTGCGCGCCGTGCCAAGAATTTTGCGCAATCTGCTCTCCCGGTTGAACATTACCTGCGAAAACGCCATGTACGGCTGCACGCTCGTGCTGAAGCTCGACACGCTCGCGGCCCACATCGAGGAGTGCGAGCACAATCCGAAGCGACCGCTACCGTGCGAGAAGGGTTGCGGGTTCGTCATACCGAAGGACGAGTACAAGGATCACAACTGCTTCCGGGAGCTGCGGTCGCTCGTACACAGCCAGCAGCAGAAGATGGGCGAGCTGAAGACCGAAATCAACGATCAGAATCTGGTGATAAACGAGCTGAAGCGGGAACTGAATCTGGTGAAGGATTTTATGCGGGCGATGCGCGTCTCCAATCCCGCCATGCGTGCCATTGCCGACCAGATGGAGCGGGACGAGGTGATGCGATGGTGCAACGGGCTCGCGAGGGCCCGGGTGACGCGCTGGGGCGGCATGATCTCAACGCCGGATGACGCCCTTCAGGTGAGGGGAGGAGAATTTTTTTTTGAGTCGTGCGTCAGTCGCGAGTAGATTCGAAATAAAGAACTAACGCCAATCTACCCGTCGATTACCATTTTAGCTTATGATCAAGCGGGCACTGTCGGAGTCCGGCTGCCCGCCGCACATACTGGAAGATCTGATGGAAAACTGCCACGAACGGCGGTGGCCCCGGGGTCTCAGTTCGTTGGAAACGCGCCAAAACAATCGACGGATATACGAAAACTACATCTGCCGCCGGGTGCCGGGTAAGTTGAGCCGCAAGCGCCACTTGCGCCACTCTTCCGGGAGGAGCTATATCGATTACCTAATCCCTATTTTCTTGCATCCTACTTCAGGTAAACAAGCGGTCCTGGTACTGCAGTGTGACAATACGCATATGAATGAGGATGTGATGGTGGAACCAGGACTGGTGATGATATTTGCTCACGGCATCGAATAGTTAGCGGGCGGGGAGCCGACAAGCACCGGCTACTGAACGGTTCCGAACCAGGAAAGGAAGAACGCTAACGCCACCGCCCCCTACTCCCCAACAGCAAGGGGATGTTAGCTGGTGTTTGGCTGTAGTCAACGACAGCATAATTTATCTTCCTGACAATCGGATGCTTTATCTCCCCGCCCGACCTCTCCAATGCCCGTTTTAGTACAGCTTCTAGCGAAGCGTACTGCTGAACAACATCAACCCTGATACGACTGTTGATCTCGAATCGGATTGCCGGCAAACAAGTACATCCGCAATCCGTCCCCCTTCTACACTGAGCTGAGTGCGAGCGGTTCAGTCATGGCGAGGAGACCGTGCCTCAACTTAAACTCTCCTCTCCTTCCCAGTCACTCCCTAATCGGAGAGACCTGCTGTGCCGCACCGGGTTTTGGGAATCAGCTGCTTCGGGTACTTAAACAAGCGAATGCTGAAAGTGAGCTGCTCCCCATATGTTGCGAAGCTTTCTGGCCAAGAATCATGGCCTTTTGTGGTCGCATCCGATGGAGAGTGAATGATAATTAATTCGATATGTAGTATCATGTCGGCTTGAAATTGCGCAAGAACGCTGAGCGATCGATCGGAAGGCAAACGAACGTACATGATAAAGCCAAAAGTATTGCCGCACGAGTATTGCTTTCTCATGCTCATGCGTTCGAAAGTTCTTCGTTCGAAGCATCTGCAAGTTAGAAAACGTTTGAAACCCCGTTCTAACAATGCAATATTTATCTTTTTTTAGTTTATGCTTACTCATTTACCCATTGATTGTGCGACGTTTTTTTTCTGTACTAATTTACTATTTTATGCCGTTGCAAATTATTCCTCCTTCTTCTGCATGCTTTTAACACAATTTTAATACGCAAGTCTTACGCGAAAATCCACCCGAAATTGTATAGGATCGAACGTTTCGATTTCTTGCCAAATCATCGCTCTCAGCTGCTGCTGCACAAAGATCTATTTGTTTTTTCCTTATTTTGTAAAAAGATCTTCGTTTACAAAATTACAGGGAAAAGGGCCCTGCACATAGATTAGCGTTCGTGTGATAAGTTGCGTGATGGAAACGAAAGGAAGTGCATCCCTGCGCAGTGCTTCCCGCAGTTGTCCGCCATTTTAGGTTGAATGTTAAATACCAACCCCGTGGCTCCGTAATCGTCGATGTATAGTGATGCTTCAAACTCATCTTCTGTTAGTTGCTAAGGTACTATTCACGTCTTTGTTATACACTTAGGCCGATAATTAGATGAAAAACTATGTGGAATGGTATGTGCTTGTATGCGTAAGTAAGAACTGTATGAATGTGAACTAGTAGGAATGAGCATAATCAGCCTGCCTGAGTGTATGTGCCGCCATGTATGCTTGGGTAGTGTGTGCATGAGAATAAAATAGTGGTAAAAATGAAAGGTGATTAATGTTGGTGATTGAGTATCGGAAAACACAAGCGAACAAATACATGCTCATGGAAGCGATGAAAAAGAAGGAAATAGCGGTGTGGTAAATCGTCTCATTTTGTTTTGAAGCATTATTATTTTCATAAGTCTGTCAACACTCGTATTTGGGATAAATTTAATGTTTAGTTATGTTCAAAGAAACCCGCTATTCGTTTGCTACTTTTGGTTGAATAATTGATATGAATTAATACTTATTGTCCTACAATCGAAACGTTCTCAGTATGAATCAGCATTAGCTGTAAATAGGAAATAATTGGAAACCATGGATTGAAATTAATTTAAATTTTAGTAAACCAATTAAATCAAATTATTGTATAACTTGAAATAACTTGCATGGAACGTTATTTTTAGCTAAAACATATAGAATGATAATGCTATTTCTTCTCATAAAGTTACTTCCATGGTATAACAAAGGCTTTAAGCCTTTCGATAGGTGCCGCGGTTTTAGCTAGCCAACGGCAGATGGCGCTAGCTCGCCCGTGGTGAATTTAGTTTGGTGAGAACCGTTGCAACGAGTGAAACTAACCACGCGGTTATTATTTTTTATAGCGAAGCATTTATTGAAATTCGCATCGTTTTATATAAACGTGTAAAACAAATAAATTCCGTTTCATGCCACTCTTACAATTCCTGCGGGGCTGTGGCCACTTTCGCAAAATACTCAACCGCCACCAGACCCTCAAGACTGTTGAACCAATTGAAATTGTTCTGCACCGTGTTCCGTGCGCTGGTGGCAACCGATTCGGGTACGGCCGAACCCAGGCTGGTCAGCAGTGTTTCGAGTCGGGCCAGCTCCTGCTGATTGTTCGTACGCGACGCAATGTTCGATATGGCGCTGTTCAGTGTCGACTGTCCCAACCGCTGCACGAAATCTCCCACCCACGTCGGTTGCATCAGCAAATCGATTACCGCATCGACACCTTCCCGGCTAACGCCATAAACGGCCGACACGATGCGCGTCCGTTCGGAGGACAGCATGGCATCGAATTCGCTACCAGTGCCGAGCGCAACCAGAAGCAGTGACTCCAGCTGGGACGGTTTTCGTGCACAGGCGAGCGCATCGATCAGCACCGTCCGGTGGGCCTGATTGCGAGAGGCCTTAAACTGTTCGTATACCCACACGAAAGTTTCATCGCTTGCGTCGACCATTCCGTTGCAGTAGACAGCCGTGGCGATGTCGGGATGAACCGGAGCCGCAGCTTGGTGGGCTGCCGCAAGTGCCTGCTTCGTCTTACCGAGACAGTCACCGTGACCGACGCGACAAGCCCAGGTGGTGATGAACTGCTTAAGATACCGGTGCAGTAGCGTTTCCTGATCGGCAACACTGTCGACGGCAAGCGTGGGATAGATGTCGAGCAGGATGCTATTCATGTACACCAAGAAGTGGGCGTAGTGGTCCGTACCACGCAGTTTGTTGTTGAAGTACGTCAGTGCACTTCCAGCCGCCGTCCACGGTGCGTATTCCGTTTCCTTGCGCAGATAGCCCATCAGTCGTAGAGGCACGGTTAGGTCGAGCCGTTCGGCACGTGCCAGATTGTACGCGTCGTTGACGAGCTGGGCACGGTTGCGGCGATGGATTTGGGTCGGATCGGTATGCAGCGCCTCGATGAGCAGCTCCCAGTTATGCGCATCGTAGTTCACCCGGTAGTACCCGTTCTGCTGACGGTTGAAAATGATCCAATCGTCCTTCGGCACGGTGGTGGAAATTTTGGCAGCCTTCGAGGACAGCCAGCCGTACGCGGTCGGGGTTGGCTCGAAATCGGGCGCATTGCCACCAGTGTAATCGTACGGGATGTGGAAGACGTGGCTGTTCGGGAGCTGCTTGTTGGAAAGGAACCGTTCCTGCGACAGGATCACTTCCTGCGCCTCGCCGTACGTGCGGTACACGTTCAGGACCGGGAAACCCGGCTCCGATGTCCACGAATCCATCAGCTGACGTACGTTAACGCCCGCTGGTAGTAGGGAGGGAGCGTTGATCGCCAGCGCCTCCTGCATACCCGCATACAGATCCTCCGCCATTGCACCGTCCAGCTGGCGTGCGGTCATGTAACGCTTCAACCCCACGCGCCAGTTATCGTCACCGAGCGCGACCCGGAACATGTTTAGCACGCTGCCCGACTTATCGTACGCGACCGTATCGAACAGATTGGCAATTTCGCTCGGCGTTGCCGCATTCCAGTTCATCGGCCGGACCGTTTCGCTTGCATCGGCGCTGAACGCGTTCTGGATTACCTCCACGGTGAAGAACTCCCAGTACTCGCCCTCCGGGTAGGCCAGCTGGGCCGCATAGTACTCGTACAGGGTAGCGAAACCCTCATTCAGCCAGATGTACTCCCACCAGTGCGGGCTGACCAGATTGCCGAACCACTGGTGTGCGTATTCGTGCGCAATGATGGTCGTAACGCTCTTCTTGTTGCGATAAGTGTTTATGGCCGGATTGAACAACAGCACTGGCTCACTATGGAGTGGAACAGATAGAGAAAAATAGGGGAAGAGAGATAGAATAGGGAATAAGAAGAGATACCGACCGAATATGTCACGGATCTGAGAGATTATAAAACAATAACACGATTGTTTGCACGCGATAAGCCACCAAATGGTAGATATGTGAGGCAAACCGATATGTGATGGACATAATATCAGGCAGTAGTGTATGCTGGAAAATCATGGCCTGGTAATCATGAACCAATGGCGGTCACCGGAAGTTCCAGTAATTGGCGTCCCATAAACGGTAGTGGTGGAAAAGTTTTATAGCACACGAAGAACGTGAGGCGACAAATTTCGCCTGAAGAAAGGTACACCCTTTTATGGACTTACCCGTAAGCTACCAGGCCCCAGTTCTCCATCGCACCCGTACCACGGTCCGGGATGGCGATTTGCGTCATCTTCGGCATGTAGTCGTAGTACGAGACGTCCATGTACGCGCTGAGCGTGTCCAGGATCTTGTTGCCCGCCTCCAACGGGAACACCGTCTCCTCGTACACGTTCGGGCGCGCGTACACCGTCTGCTGGCCGGCCGTTCGGATCGAAAAGTCGCTCACGGCGAACGCTACCAAATAGGTAGGCATCTTGGTCGACACTTCAAACCGGCTGCGCACGTAGTCGACATTGTCCGGATCGGGTACGGGGGAACCTACCGGTGGCATGTTGGCCACCGCGTTATAGTCCTTGTGGTGTGTAAGCTCCAGCTCGAAGCTGGCCTTCAGCAGCGGCTCATCGTAACACGGGAAGGCGGAACGGGCGTGCGTCGGCTCGAACTTGCTCGACGCCAGATAGCGCCGGACGCCGTTGTTGTCCAGGTAGGACGAGGCGAAGAAGCCTTGATTGTTGTTGTTCTGGAGCGTTCCCTGGAACTCGATGCGCAGGTAGTACCGGGAGCCGGCGGGAAGCATCTGGGACAGGGTAAGTGTCAGGTGCTCCGTGCTCGAGTCGGTCTCCTGTGTCGCCTGCTCAATCTCCGCTCCGGGAGCGTTTCCGGTTTCGGCGACCTCGTGCAGGAACGCTCGCTGTATGGTCAGCTGACGGTTGTGTAGCGTCACGGTGGTTGTCGCTTCGAGTACTTCGAACATAACCATTACCGTACCACTGAACTGGCGATCGTTAACGTGAATAGCCGAACGAAGGGCAAGGTGATAGTGTACGGGTGCGGTATTGTTGGGCAGACGGTACGTTTCGTCCACTGGCTGGCGACGGTTCGGGACCAACACCGTTTCGCCCTGTTCCTGTTCCTGCTGTTCGAAGGCTAGCGTTAGGTCCGATGGCTCCACGAGCCATTTCCAGGCCGGTCGTCCAGCGAGCGCTGGACTTGCCAAAAGGCACATCACCACCAGCGCTAGCAGCAGCGCCCTCGTCACCATCTTGAAAAAATAAAGCTTCTATTGAACTACACTATCACTTCAACGTTTTTCGTGCCGTTTCGATCCCTGTTGCGGGATTAACACTGACTGAGCGATTCGCCTGGGATGCTCGTCTGGTTTATAGCGTCCATCCCATCCATCCATCGAATCGAAGTCAATGCCAGCCAATATGACAATTGTGTTTCTGTGCGGTTGGATTGTAAAGATAAGATAAGCACCGGGAAGATATAGGATGATGAACGATCGACGGATATAGATAGATTGTTCAAGGGGTACGGAGCACGCTTCTTAGCGGTTGAATTGACTAGCAGAGGTTTATCACGAAATCGGAAGCGTCGAATCATTGTTCACTACGATAGTGTGTGTGATAGCATCGGTGAAGGCACGTAAACTAGAAATTGTAAACCAGCACTCCAAACTAGGTACTAACCTACGATATGAAAGCATCAAAGTAGTTATATTATGCCCGTGTCGATCTGCAAATGTCATGCGAGTGCGTCTTCGTGGATGTAGAAAACTTCATATTTGTATCATTCAGCCACTTGAACAGATGAATGAAACTGCCACTTTTGAGAACCAATTCGGTGATGTGTGAGATAAGGAATATGACAGATACCGTTGCGGTTTTTCCAGCCCTCGATAAAAGGTGTTAAAGAATTGCATAATATCTGTGTTATTATGTGACAGTATCCGGGAAGGATGTGTCAGAGTAAGTGTGTGGTGTGCGAGATAAGCGAGATAACGAGACAATCTATAAATGAAGTAATTGTTTTGTTTGTTTGTTTTTTTTTTCATCAATGTTCATCTCTTTATTGTTAAACTCAAAACAGAAAGCGTTTGTAAAACCAAAAACAAAAAATTAAC